>JAASFJ010000230.1:0-31242 GCA_023333755.1 Globisporangium uncinulatum
AAGAGGGGCGAGATAGATAGGGTGAGTAGGAGAGATAGGAGGAGAGAGAGGAGGGACGGATCGTCAGGTTGAGGAGGTTGGAAGAGGGGAATGATGGATCGGAGGAGGAAAGGGGGAGACGGTGTAAGGAGATCGTACCGTACAGGTTGAGGGGGAAGACGTCAGAACGGGCGTACGTAAGGGGAGCAAGAAGGTAGAACGTAAGGATTGGAGGACGGGCAAAGATTGAACGGCTCCCGGGAAGAAGACCCGAGCAAGAGCCTTGTTATCAAAACGATAAGTAGAGTGCTGGGACCAATTAAATTTGGAACAAATTTGTTTTGAGATGCGCAGTTTCTGTGGTTTGTGTTGGTTTCTAATTATACCCATTTATTATTGTGATCGCCAAGCATTTTGCACGACAGAAAACAGCGCCTAAAATGATCAAGTTATCTTTAAGATACACAATCAAGAATGCTAAATATGGCGAATTATGGGAGAAGGAAATGCTAAAAGTTGTCATGGCATTAAAAAGGCTGGTTGAAATTGGTGACTGTCATCAATCTCGCTCGCTTGCCAGCTCGCCTGCTTCAGATCGGAGGTGTTCGAACGCCTATGTACTCGAGTTGAGAGTGAATGTAGTGTGTTGCAGTCGTAGCGTAGATCAAGTGGCTTTATTGATGCAGCGAACAGATCAATAGGTGTGCAAGTGTTTGTATGCTAGTGTTGCGTGGTGTCGATTTGCTGAACGAGGGTGTTGAATGTCCACTTCCATGTGGGCATTTGACGTTTGTATTTCAATTCGCACACCGCATCTGCTAATCTCTAGGTTTTGGACTGTTTGTAGTCTAAATCTGACATTGCGGCGTCGATTTATATATAAGTACGGGATCGATTCTAATAAATCGGAGCTGAGGCGTCGATATATATTTGAAATGGACTTTCCGGCTGGATATCACAACAACTATTCTACCCATTTTTACCCATTTATACAAGGTAATCACCGTTCAATCATATACAAAATGGTTATGCATTCAATCCCAGGTGCATTAAAATTGAAATTTACATCGCACTTCACGATAAAACCCAGTTCGCGCAGTTTGACGTGTGTGTCAGGCTGACAGTGTCACCACGTGCTACCACCTGGTGCTTACTGTACACGCACACGGCGACAAATATTGTGTTAGAGGGCGGTTGTACAGGGTGAGAGCACGGTCACACGACCGCAGCTGTCGGTTTCGACTATAAGCAATGGCGGAAAAAGAAAAACACGGCAAACAAAAACAAAACACGACACAAAAATCAGAATTTTGGCCAATCAACTTGTTCAAAATGGGCGACAACAACCAAACCCGCTTGTCCAGTCGAAACGTTGCTCTGAAAGTGAACCATTTCTGCTCTCGTCGATGGTCCACTCTTCTTTTTGTCCATTTAAAATACAATCCTCTGACTCAATGCCAACGCCAAGTCCATACAAACTGAAATGATTTTGCCGTGTTTTTCTGTCGTTGCATGTAGTTACTTCCGTAAGTCACAACGTCATCAACGAACGCCCCAAGTTAGCGACGCGGTACACGACACAAGCAACCCACGCCAACAACCGGCGCTGCGACAGCTGGAAGTTCTGAATAACGAAATCAAGGGTGTCAAAAATGCCACTACCCAGCACTTCACCTTTTCCCAATCAAAGTGACACGTTTTCAATTCAAAGTGAACGAGTTGACAGTTTGAGTGAGTAGAAAAAGTGATTTTCAATCTCGTTCCAATTTGCCCATCGCCCTTTCCAATCTAAGTGAAAATGGCGCTTCCATACGATTATCTCGCTCCAACAGCAAAACCAGCTTAAAAACACAAAACTCACACAACGAGATGCCGCCGTCAATCACGCGTCTTGTTCTCTCACCACAACAGCGTGTCGCCCGCTACCACCTCCATCAGACCCCCACCTGTCACTCTCGTAGTTTGCCAGTGTTACGACCAACTCACTCGCTCTTGGCGCTGCCATCCACTCGCTCGAGCATAACTCTCCATCACTTACTGGGCTTTGCTGGCGCTGCTACCAACTCGTTTACGCGCTAAAGCCGCTGCCAGACGCTTGCCTACGCATCACTACCGATGCCATCAGATGCATAACAACGCAGTTCGTTCGTCACTTTGAGTTTCACTGCGTTAGAATGTGCTTTGTACGCTTTCATACGGCGTGCGATTTAATAGCACTGAGCGCTTGTGTGTGTTTACTTTGCTTGGAAAACATTATGGGCCATTTCAGTTTGGTTGGAAACGGCGTCTTCTTTGTTCGACTGTTTCCAAAAATTCATCTTTTCACTATGAATTAAAACTGTGTCATTTTGATTTGGAAAAGGTGAGCTCTGTTCCGTGTCAAGAGCACGAATTTTGCCTAGGGTATAAAATTGCGGACACACTACAAAACATGTCACTCCCGACAAGATGCTCGGCTTGCTCAGGGCAGCGAATTGTAATGGGAAGTCGTCCTTCCGCTTGAATGTCTTCTTCCCCGTGTGTATCGCCTTGAGTTATTGGCGCCTGCATGGTTGACGCAGTTGTCCATTGAGCCTTGTAACGACAGAAATGCAGCATTCACAACACGGGTGGGCACCTCCCAAAACGCCTGCCCGACGGCTGCGATGAGCTCGCCGATCGTTCTTGCCTGCTTTTGCCACTGACTCGATTGTATCGCGTTGAATAGGCCCACGTCTAGCACATTCAGACCTGCACTGTTTGGAGGCTGACACACAAGTCGAATGACGCGTTGGCACTCGCGTACTGCAGCGCAAAAGTCCGCGTCGTCGTCGCGCATATGCGTGGGAGCGTTGTCGTGTCGAATGGTGAGGTGCTCTTATGTTGGCCAGCGGTCGCAAATTGCTGGGAGGACGGAGCTTGTCAACTTGTCGCGATATGTCGCCCTCATGACGCTCGTCTCCTTCGTCACCAGCTCCCCTGCCTTCCGTTTGGTCGGCGTGCGCTGAGCTGGCACGTGCTCGATAAATCCAAATGCCTACTCTGCCATCGAACAGCTCTCCCGTGACGGCGTCGACCAGCGGCCTGCCGACCCCGCCAAGGATATCGTGCGCGTGAGATAGCGTTTGTTACGGACCATACGCTTTGGTACCTGCTCGCCCGACAGCAAGAGCACACGTCGGTTCGGCTCCGTTACGTAGAAGATATTTTCGTCAATGTGGGCGACATTGAACATGTTGTTGTAGTGGAGAGTTATCTTGCCGATGCAGCTGACGCAGAACTTCACTTTATCCGCCATGTTCACAGCGTTCAGTAGCGGCTTCACGCGGCTCGTGCGCGAGCGTAGTGCGCCGCGTTTCAGCTCGCAGAAAAGGGTTGTTGGCGGAAGGTCGCAAACGACAGCGGCTGCACGAATCGTCGAGAGCTGTACCGGATCAGCAGTTGCGAGCAGAGCGATGTTCCCGGAGCAGTTTATACAGCGACGGCCAGTCTGGTCCTTGCGTGACGGCGCAACATAGACGCTAGAGCGTGCTGCCTCGCCACTGGCCCTGACCGAGAGCCTGCTTACTGTCGGCGGCGAGATCTTGTACTCCAGGCGGCCGATACGATCGCTTCACAGGGAAGTGTGCCGTCGGTGATGCGCATCAGGAGCGAAGCGACATTTTGCTGTCTCTGTGTACGAGAAGTTCTTGGGGCGGCGCTGAGCGTTGTCGGTGCTCTGCATCTTGTGGTGAGTGCTGTGGTCTGGCTGGGCGAAATCGTTTGTGGTTTTCTCGTTTCCAGGTGCGGGTTGTTGTGGTGAGCGCGTCGCCACCACTCATTTTGTGATCATGCCGTCAAGTTTTCGAACTTAGCAAAGCAAAGCACATGCCCAAAACCCGCGCCCGCAGACGCGTCGAAACCTACCTATTACAACTCTGCAATATTGACCAAACGCGCACGGGACACTGGCTCAGTGCTCTTGATATGGAACAGATAAGTATGACACAACAAGTTCATAATTTTTACTTACAATCTGATGCCCCAAGTGTAAGGAGTACAGACAAACTCCTGAAATTGATGCATGGTCAAATATGAACACTGCTAAATTAAAAATGTGCTGCAATATGAAGTAGTGAAGTAACTAGCTGGACATATTAATTGCCATAGTGAATTATCTAAGTTTAAACATCTGTGAGCTTGTAGCCAGCATGTGTACCGTAAACCTCGGCCGAGGTGCAACCCACGGCTATCATGCAACATTCTTTTTACAACAAGTAAATACTGTCAACAACCAAAGAAGGTAAAACGACAACCCGCCCACTGACCAACCTCCCCCTCCCCCCAACCACTCAAAATGCACTCAACCACCACAGCCAGCAGCAGTGTGTGGGGACGCCGCGCCCGCGTCATTGCGACCTCCATGCACAACACCCCGCCGTGACCGATCAACCCCGCCGCCACCTCCCCACGGGCTCCATGACCACGTTGCTGGTGTCACCATCAAACCACTACCGTTTGGTGGTGCCACCACCACGTTGCACACAACCCACGACCAACAATCACTCCCGCCTCAACCTGCGAGCGACCCACCACCGCAACCACCTTCACCACACCCTTTGAGTCATTGTCATTCATCTAACGCTCCGCTGATGCCGCCTCCGCCACACTTAGCTGGAACCCCCATTCTTTGCACAGCTCTCACTGAAGAGTGCCACAAGCACCGTTCCCACCACCACCACATTTGCACTCAACACACAAGGGGATGTGGTGGCGTCACCACATTCTTGCACACACCATCGCTCGCTCGCGTACTTCCTCTTTGCACTGCACCCACCGCCACTGATCGCATGTATATCCATTACCACCTCCACCTCCACCACCTCCTCGTTGCACTACCTCGTACTGCCGCTACCTTCCGTTATTCGGTGCACAAGACTTCGTCCTATTATCTGTAATTTCGATGTCTCTAAGTATGTATTTGCAATTATTATGTGGTCTAGTTTTCGCTGTGTTTTTTACTTTTTACAATGTTGCACCTCGGCCGAGTTTTACGGTACTTCTGTTCACTATCTGGTTGCCTTGAATGCGGGACACAAAACTCACCACTGTCCCACCTCTTGAGTACAAATTCGAATCGAACGGTTCTGTTTAACTACGTGATTCTTACGGTCAAGAGCAACGTAGCAGTTTAGTAATAGTGTACCTAAAAATGCTCAACAACCATGAATGATCGTTTTGTCAACGGTACATTTAGGTGACGAGAGGTGCTGATGGTAACCGGCTTTGCCCAGAGCCTGACCGTTCATTAGAGCCTTGCTGTTTACTAGCACTTGCGTATGGTACCCTCTGTAGAGCATTGGTGCATCGTGCTGGCGCGGACCCCGCAGGCGATCTGGTCCAGACAAAAACAGATATTTATGGGGGAACAATTGAAAACACTCCGCCATGATTCTAAGGCGAGAAAGTCGAATTCACAAAATCAATAAATCTTGTATCTGATTAATAAACTTTCATAATTGGGTGTATGCGTGTTTAGCGCACAGATCAAAGCTTTCTTTGAATTACAGAGGCGAGCGCGTTAACCGAACAGGCATCAATTATTGACCCTTCTACAGCGATTGAATACATTAAAAATTACAATTGCTTTAAGCTCTATAATAATAGTTCCTACTAAAAAAGATGACAACGAGGTGTAATTTACATTTTAAATCGCATTGTATTATACCTCATGTCATTGGCGGCCCCGATGTGCAGATAAAATACCAAATCCCTCCGATAATCTATATCACCGCTTATGAGAAGAAGTAATAGGATTTTGAAGTGTTAGCCAAAATGCATGAGAATACGATCGTAATATTAAAGGTATCAAGGAATACATTTTTATTCTGAACATTTTTCAGCTAAAATCATGACAAGCCGCTGATAACATGTGGCCGCCTTTGACATGAGGAATACGGTATTCGATTAACCTAAGGTTAAACGAATACAATACAATGCGATTCAAATTGGACTGCGTTGGCGTTCCAAATATTAAATTAAAGAGTGTATGTGTCTGCTTGAATTCTCTGGATTTTAATCCAGAGAAATCAAACTATGTCTAAAACAAACTTAACCTGATTTGCTTTTGGATTTTCTATTTGTTCAAAATCCAAAAACAAATTAAATTAAGTAAGTTTTGGCAAAATTTACTGATTTAGGAAGCTTTGTTCAAAACACATTTAGGAATCTTAAATGTGTTTTCTAAATTAGGTTCGCGACGAAAGAAATAATCTAGATGTTCATAGAAGAAGCAGACTGTATTTAATGTTCCGCATTTTTTTAACTCGACATTTTATAGATTTGGGAGAATGTCAATTCTGGCATTTGATTGGCTGATTGGATGGGATTTTTAGCTTGGCGTTTGTATTGATTTGGGAGTGTCGCGAGTACTTTCAGATGTACTGAAAGTAACCCCGGTTTGGGTTTGAGATGTTTGAGAATGACAGTTGTACTGAAAGTAGATCCAGCTTGCCTGTGGGTGAACGCATTCGTTCACACACGCGAAAAGCCTTGGTTTGTGGTGCTGCTGCGCGTTAGCACATGAACGAGTGGTACGCGAAGTATACAAGCAGTGTGTGTGCACACTGTGCTTTGCGGTGGACAAGTCGTGCCAGCATGTCATGCGGCAACGCTTGTGGCGAGTTTTGCTCGCCACAAGGCAAGCAAGAAGGCCAGATTCCAGCCAGCATGCAAACGAACCTCGTACTTTGCCGAGTGTGTATGGTTTTGAATCCCAGAGAACTGCTCGCATTCAGCCGCCTGTTTCTGAGCATGTTGTTGAATTTGCATTCAGCGAGAATGTTGTTTTATCCGTTTATCTCGTTGAATGCGCGTTGTGGGTTCAGTTATTTTCGACTTTCACTTGTTGTCAGTATGATGTATTTTGGTTACATTTTATCCGGCTAAAATGTTTGCGTACCAACATGTACTTGACCGCACTATGCCCATATCCCAGTCAAGTCATTTATAAATAGACCAGCGGAAGCGTCGTGTGGTGCAAGCAGGCAGCCTCTCGCAGCATGTTCGGCCGCCAGAGTTGCTTCGCACACCTCACGCACACAAGACAAGACCCGCTTTACAGCACACAGCATAGCACGATGGACTCGGCTATCCACAGCCTTCCTGTTGCCGCCGCCGCCGCCACCACCACCTGCAGCAGCAGCAGCAATGCGCCGCTTTCTGCTCCTGACTGCACTTCTTGTCGCAGTTTCGTGACGTCGCCTCTGTCACTGCCCGTGACGCAGCAGCTCTCCTGCACGCATGCAGCCGACAGAAACCAGCTGCTTCCCGCCGCCGTGCGCCACGTGGGGGCGGAAGTGCACCCGCTGGTGCCTCACTTCCCAACCCGCCGCATCGAGCACAGCTGCAGCATCGACTCAGCGCTTCTGCTCGCTTCCTCCTCCCCTTCTTCCACCTCCACTTCCTCCACGTCGTCGTCGTCCGCCGCCTCTCCCGTCGCCACACGCCGCGCTACCACGGGTCAAATGTTTAACGAACAGGCCCCACGCGACCGCATTGACGTCATCATCGAGTACCTGCGCGAGCGCACGAGCGCGCGGCCGCTCATTGGCGTCGTGTGCGGCTCAGGGCTGGGTGGGCTCTCCAAGTGCCTCCGCAGCCCCGAAGTCGTCAAGTACGAGGACATTCCGCAGTTCCCCCAGTCGACAGTCGAAGGTCACGCAGGGGAGCTCGTGTTTGGCGACCTCGACGGCGTCCAGATCGTGTGCATGCGCGGCCGCTTCCACTCGTACGAAGGCTACGACATGAAGGAGACGACGCTCCCGATCCGCGTCATGTACCTGCTCGGCATCAAGTACTTGCTCGTCACGAACGCTGCCGGTGGACTCAACCCTGCGTACAATGTTGGCGACATTATGGTCATGAACGACCACCTCAACATGCCAGGACTCGCAGGGCGGCACCCTCTCGTGGGTCCGAACGACGCGCGCTTTGGCGACCGCTTCACGTCGCTCGCGAACTGCTACGACAAGAGCCTCCAAGCAATCGCGCACAAGGTGGCCGACAAGCTCGCACTCACGCCCAAAGTGCGCCAAAACGGCGTGTACTGCTTTGTGTCGGGTCCGACGTACGAGACCCCGACCGAGTGCAAGCTGTTGCGTCTCGTTGGCGGTGACGCAGTGGGCATGAGCACCGTGCCGGAAGTGATCGTCGCTGTGCACTGCGGTCTCAAAGTGCTCGGGCTCTCGCTCATCACGAACCGCGTGATCTTTCCAGGCGAAGAAGGGATCGCGCCGTCCCACGAAGAGGTCCTGGAGGCCGCGATCGCGACACAGGTCGAGATGGAGACGTACGTGCGCGACCTGCTGCTCGAGATTGGCAAGCAGCACCAGTGAGTGGGTGCGCGAGCCGATAGAGCAGAGCCGGCCATCTCGAATGGTAGGCAGGCAGGCGGACGGGCGGACATCCGCTCGTTCGTTGTCATCACGGCCGTTGCTGTTGTTCCTCCGGTTGCGCACTCCCATCAAACGTAGCGCACGAGGCGGGATACTCAACGGCAGAGCACCAGCACCAGCAGTAGTAGACAAGTTAGCCAACGCACGACGAATATTTAGAAGACGCAATAAACGCCTTTCGATTGGATTCGTTGGTTGCTATGTCGTCCCTCTCTGCAAGCGTGGCGCACCACGCGCTATTGTCGTTGCTTCCTCCCCTCGGCCGCGGTCTTGGTTGTCGCTTAGGATCGGGGACATGGCCTCTGCAATCGGCGCTCCAGGCGGCGTGGACACCACGAGTTCGATGCGGACGCTTCCTGTCGCAGCCAACACGCCCTGTTCCTTTGAAGTTCCCAGAAAGACTGCGTTTGTCGGGTTCATTTAAGCTGTTATTCAGTGAGGGTTTGTTGAAGTCGACCAGCACGCTTTACGCCACGCTGAAGATCAGTCTTAAAGCCAACGCACCGACTGCGTTTGTCCAGCGTCCTCCCGTAACGACACACTAGGCGGTGTCCACGCTCACCGCATGCGTACTTTCGAATTCAATTGTCGTCTTCTTCTCTTGCTCGCTCTTGCTCTCTCTCTCTCTCTTTCGTGCTAGGCTCGACGTCCGCTAGCTGCTCTTAACGGACCGCTCAAAGAACTTGATGCAGCCGTCGTAGCTGGCCGTGACGATCAAGCCTATGCAGGCGTTCGTGTGGATGTCCTCGCTCGCTTCAAGCGTCGCTTTCACCATCGCAAACGTGCTCGCGGGGGCGAACAACGCGACCGTGACGATCCCGTTCGGTGGCTCAGCGGCTGCGGAGTCGTAACCGGGCCAGACCAGAGCATCCGTACGTACAAGGCCACGTGAGTGACAGGGAAGTAAGCGTCAGTGCACTCGAACGATAGAAACGCACCGCAAAAGTGCTCATAGGACGCGTTCCGATCCTGCTTGCTGTAGATACACACAAGTCACACACAGCGATCGGAGTCCATGAGCGTCCCCACTCTGCCTTACATCAGCCACTCAGCCGCCTCTGTACCTCGCTTTGTTCCACACGTAGACCGAGCCGTTCTCAGAGCCACAGATCACAAAGTCGCCGTCTTGACTGCAGTCGGCACCACGGTAACCGTGTTAGCGCTCGTCGAACGACACACACACAGGTGCGTCTCTCTCACCTGAAACGGCCTTTGATCTGGAGGTGGTCGTTCACGAGTCCCTTATACTTGCACACGCGCGAGTAGTTGTCGACCGAAAAGAGACGCATGCGCGAGTCGTTCGTGCTGACCATAAAGTGCTTCCCCTCGGGGTCGAACTCAATGCCCGTGACCTTGCGGCCTTTCTTCATCGGTCCGCGGCTATTCCGGCACTCGATCTGCGTGTAATAGTTCAGCTGCTGGTGCGCGTTCACTTGGTAGAAGATGCACTGGCCGTTGAGCAGCCCGACGATCGCGCGCGTGCCACTGGGGTTGAAGCTCGCAGCTGTGATCATCACGGGCGTCTGCACGTACGACACGACACAGCCATCTGGGATGTCCCACACGCGCGCCTTGTTGTCAAAGCATCCAGAGAGGAAGTACCGGTCCTCCTACAAGTAAAAGGGGGAGGACGATACGTGACCACACACACACGTGCACATCGGGCCCGAGCCACACGAGCCACCGCTGTACCTTGGGGTGAAAGTCGACCGCAGGGACGCTGTCGGGGTGCTGAAAGACGTGCAAACAGTCTTCGCGAGAGATGTGCCAGAGCCGAACCGTCTTGTGGCAGCGCAAAGTAGTTAGCGTTCAGTGCCTATGAACGACAAACCGAACGGAAGCCTCCCTCAACGCCTTTGCGTACTTTGTCCATGGACGCCGACAGGATGAAGTTGCTGCGGCTCCAGGACACGTCGACGATCGGCATCGTGTGGCCCTGACGCCCAGTAGCAGCAGCAATAGCAGTAGTCAGCATCCATGTAAGCTCCCGGCTTCCCAGGCCACTCGGCGTACCTGGTACGACTGCTCGGGCTCGGGCTCCAAGATGTGCTTCTCCCCCATCGCCTCCTGGTGAGACGCCGCCTTGCCGCCACCACCATTGCCGCTATCGTCTGAGCTCAGCCGGACTCTCCAGACCCGCAGCACCGCGTCCTGTCCACCAGAAACAAGTCGCGCGCCGTCGTGACTGAACTTCATGGTCCAGATCGTGCCATTGTGACGTGAGAGCGTCTGCGCGAGCGCTAGTTCGTCAAACTCGCGCTTGTCTTTCCGACTAGAGAATACCTGTCGCATCCAACGCAACCAACGAGAGGCGAGTCTTTGCTTTCAGCTTCCAGATGGGCTATCGTTAGCTTACAGCCACCTGCGTATACTGTACCTGCACGTGGTTGCGCTTCGTCGACTCGCGTGCTTTCCCTTTCATGGGGAACTTGATGCGGAGCTTCGTGAGCGACGGACGGCGCGTCTTGGACCGCTTTTCCTATACATCCCCGTAGCCAAGAGAGCAGTGAGACGATACGAGCAGCTGTAGCTTCCAGCTAGGCCCATGGAATGAGAGAAGCACCCACCGGCGTCTGTGCACTGACGTCCGCCTCGACCTCTTCTTCCTGGGGCGGGAGGAAGTCGTTTGGGAAGATCGAGTACGAGTCGGACGGGAGGCTGGCGAGGTCGCGGATGTCGTACACTTCGCCCGTGTCTCTGTTCTTGACAATGTACTTGTCTTCGCTTACGCTTGACTCGGACGTGGCCGTTTGCTCCCGAGCGCCTGAAGCGTCTGCGGCTTTGACGCCGAGTGTTTCCACTGCTGGTGCTCCCAGTGGTCGGGGTGTCGTGTTCAGTGCGCTACTGTTGTCGCCGCTGTTGCTCGCGCGCCGTCCTGTCTCGGCGTCGAGGTCTTCGTGGGCGTCGTAAAACTGCGTCATCATCATACATCCATTTCCAGCCCCCATTCCTGTGTGAGCTTTTCAACCCACGAGCCACCACTCGATGAGCTGCCAGTGAGCACACGCACGTCTTCGTCCGTCACATGCATGCTGTCGTCGTGTGCGAGCGACTGGCGCACGCGTCCGCCGTCCTCCAGTCGCACTGATGTCGACGCCGGCGCCTCCATTGGAAGGCTCAAAGTGCTGTACTGGTGTGCACTCACTGGTCTGGTAAAAAGGGCTATTTTTGGAAGGTCACGAGGTCGTTTTCAACGACTTTTCAAGATATCCATCCATTTTATTTACCCACCTGCCTGGTCAGAGTGAATGGGCAGTCACAATCTTGACCTCAAGCGCTCAGATCGGGACGAGCGACGCCGCTGCCCGTGACGCACACACACACCCTTCCCACCCTCCATACACACAATGACCGGTGGTGGGCGCCTCGCGTCGACCTCGACAGCAGACGTCGACTTCTTCTCACTCCACAACCGCAAGATGAAGCGCATTGATGTCGACATGCTCGACTACGCGTACGTGGAGAAATGCACGGATGTGGACGAGCTCAAAGGCATCCTCGCACTGCTGCGCTCTGGCAAAGAAGGGCGGTACCCGCACTTGGAGACGACCACCGAGGAGCGTCTCTTGGCGCTGCTCCCAACGCGCGAGTGCGAGCGCATCCGTCGCATGCGTGCAGAGCCGACGCAACAGGAGCTCGCCACCGCAGCCGACGAGCTCCTCGCATGGTCGACGCACATGGACGGAACGCACACTGCGCTCCAGGAGCACAAGAAGAGCGCTGGGAGAAGCCGCCGACTGCCGCCCGTGCGTGGCACCAAGCCGATCGTCGAATGCGGCAACAAGACCCACTCAACGCCCACTAAACCGTCTCAGATCGAGGAGCTACCGGACCAGCACCAGCACGAGACATCGTCCTCTCAGTCCCGTGCGATTCCAGCGTACGACTTCCGTGCATGGGAACAGTACGACGTCGACCAGGCGCTCGAAGCGATCGACGCGCACGACGCGGAGCGCCAGGCGCAAGCAAAGCAGCAGCGGGAAGCCCACGAACGACGCGACCGGGAGCGCAAGAAAGAGCTCGCGTCATTGCCGCCAAGCGTTGAGCTCGCGGAGCTCTCGAGTGAAACGAGAGCTGTGCTCGCGCTCCGAGAGAAGCAAAAGGGGAACGAGTGTTTCCGTGCGAACGAGAACGACGAAGCTGTGCTCTACTACACGCACAGCCTCGCGTTTGATGACGCAAACGCAGTCGTGTACGCAAACCGCGCCGCAGTGTACTTGCGACTCAAGAGCTTCGCAGCTGCGGAACAGGACTGTTCCCGGGCGGTTTTCTTGGACCCGACGTACGCAAAAGGCTGGAGCCGACGGGGAATGACGCGCTTTCGTCGTGGAAAGTATGCAGAAGCGGCGACGGACTTTGCAGCTGCGCTGAAGCTCGAGCCAGGCAGCCGCGAGGTCGAGAAGCTCTTGAAGAAGGCGCAGGAGAAGCACCGAGAGGTGGAAGGCGAGAGTCGTAACCAGGCGGACGAGTCGCGAGTCGGAGCAGCTGACGACGACAATGATGTGAAGCCGTTTACGCGGTTCGCGATCGTGGAAGAGAGCGACGCCGAGTCGGACGAAGACGACGACGACGATTCGCCACATCATCCGCAGCAACTGCGTGGGGGAGACGACGACGACGTGGGCGAGGCAACGTCGTCATTCCAGCGTTTCGAGATCATCGAGGAGTGATTGCGAGCAGGTGGGGTACTGTATCCAACCCCAGCGAGAGACAGACTGAGAGGGAGTGTGCATATCTATCATATGGCGGCGGTTAATGTTCTATCGACTCGAACCGAACCATCTCGCCCGCGTCCGTCTAGTCGGTCTCCATGGCGGCGCTCCCATTGTTGTCGTCCTTGTCTTGTTGCTGGGAGGCACGCACGACGCCGAGTCCGGGTCGCGCAGTCGAGAGAAAGTACGAGCGCGTGTCCCCAAACGAGAGCACGACCGCTTTCACGAGCGCGCCAGCAGCAAACACGTCTTCCATGGCGAGCTTGTCGACGTCGTAGGTGCGCACGTCTTCGAAACGGATTGTGCCTGGGAACGGCTCGGACAGCGCAATGTCGTGCACTGCTGCAATGTCCACGAGCACTTGGCGGGCGGTCACTTTCGTCACGCGGCACACGACGACGTCACCGAGCCGCAGCACCTGTGCGGATGCGAGTGGGCGGCCAGCGCGTGCGAGGACGCGCACTTCGTTGCCTGGCTGTGAGATCGTCCAGTTGCCCAGCACGGACGCAAAGATAGCGCCGTCGCGGGCGTACGTGCCGCTGCCTGCGCGGTGCTGCAGGAGCGGCGCGAGGCGCTGGCCGGGGATCGCGACTGTGAGGACGGAGCTGCTCATGATCGGGTTGGTTGAGTGGCGTTGTCTTCGACACCACTTTTGAACTTTGAGTTGGGTCTGCTGGTTGCGACGCAAAAGACGTGTGATTAAAGTTGGTATTTTCACGTCTGTGACGCTTGTATAATAAATTCTCCATTTTTACACTTGACCACCAGTGTGTCACCGTGTCTTGTAATGGAAGCCACCAGATTTCAGCACTATCTGTTGACATGGTGCGGCTCAAGACACGCTACCTGGTCGTGGAGGTGACCGTAACGACCGCCAGCACACGCAAGCCGCTCGCGCTTCAGAGAGACGACGTCGCGGGGCTCATCCGCGAGTCGATCGCGCGCAACTATGGTGACTACGGCGTTGGGCTGCTGCAGTACGCCTTCCAGGGTACGCACGATGGACCCGACCTTTTGCGGGAGTGATGGTCATTTTTACCACTCCTGACGACGAGGACGCACTCGCTGCTCTCTTGACCTGCACTTACCAGTGCTCTACTTCAGCCCCCACACACGGTTTGCAGTCGTACGCTGCGCACGTGAGCAGTGCAAGCTCGTGGAGTCGTCGCTCGCGTTCGTGACCGAGAGCCAGCAGAGCCAGGAGCTCCGAGTCCGCGTCGCTCGCGTCTGCGGTACGGTCGTCGGCTGTCTGACTGTTGCCCGCACAAGAAGAGAGGTGTCGCGACGCTGAAAACGAGTGCATGACTAAGTGTGCGCCTCTTATATATGTGTATCTGTATGTGGGGCTCTAGGCTCGGGTCGGACGTGCAGAGAGCACTTGCTCGCGTTCTCTCTCGAACGCGCCGAGTCCCTGAACCTTGCGAGCGCGTACGCGACGTTCCCGAAAGACCTCGAGGACGAAATCGCAGCGATCGAAGCACAGTGACGACTCAAGTGACAGAGACCCGCACCACTGTACAACGCAATAGACTGAGTGAGCTGCATGAAAGAAAGCGGGTGTGCCTCGGCTGTCGATACCCGGTTTCTCTCTCTTTTTACTCCGACGGTCCCGATAGTATCTAACACCGGAAGCCTCGAATCGTCCAGTCCCGATACTCGCTCCGCTTTTGCATTTGCCCCAGTGGGCGTCTACTCGATCGTCTTCCCCTGCTCCTCGTACTCGGTCTCGATCTGCGAGCAGTAAAAGTCCACGTCGTCAAAGATCTCGCGCACGTTCTTACCAGGCACTTCGAGCGTCTGCTTGGAGCCGTTGACTACAGTGGATGCACGAGTGGTGGTTGACACACGTACACAAAGCAAAGAGTTAGTCATGCGACAACTCCAGCAACCACGAGAGCACGGCCAGAGCAGGTCGCAGTGGGGACACGCACTAAAGTCGAGGTTAATAATCGGCTGCGAGCCGACGAGCGTCGTGGTGTACGAGATGTCCGCCTTCGGGTTCACCAAACGCGTCTGTTGAATACGCACACAAACAGCCACATACGTAAGAGCTCACTTTAGCCACTGCGGTTGCGTGTACAACGCCTTTTACACACGCAGGCGAAAGCGCACCTTTCGGGCGTTCATCTGACGGAAGAACTCGCTGAGTTGAGACGAAGGACGGCAGACGAGAGGATGAGTGTGTGAGTGCGTGTGTTGCCATTCAGGCGGTGCGCAGGCACCGGCAGCATGGACGCAAGCAATAGAGGGAACGCACCAGGCACCAGTGGCGCGCGTGTCGAAGCTCGAGAAGGAGACCTTGGCGGACTTGAGGAAGCGAATCGTGTTCTTGGCGGCCATCGCTGCTGCAGAGGAGGAGCCCCGCTTACTGAGCTCCTTGTTGGTGTGGTTGAGCTGCTTGCTTGTGGTTGTGACGATTTGTGGACCAAACAAACGGACAGTTTCTGTGGTTAGAAATGGTGTTTAGAAACGATCCGATCGGCTCACTGTGACGAAAAAGACACCCAAACTCAGCGCCATGGTTCGCGTGAGTGCTGACGCGTTCCTCTCTAAGGTGACGGAGCTGTACGACCAGCAGGCGGCCGCCGAGAGCTCCGTCAAGGGCTCCATTGCGCTCACGTGCAAAAGCGGTTCGTATTACGTTCGGACATCCGTCTTCCAACGTGGTTGTAGGAGAAGGGAGAGGAGAGGGGAGGAGCTCACGACTGTCGCTTCCGCCCTAACGCACTTTGCCAGTCCCTGCCAAGAAGCTCGTACGCAGTGCTGCCGCCACCACCGTCGATGCGGACGACCACGTGCTGCTCTTTCGCGTCGTCAAGTACGGCAACAACAAGCACAAGAAGAAGTACAGTACGACGGTGCGTGCGTTTCTCCTCGCTTGTCTGCTGTCGTAACGTCAGGTGTCTTCTCTCCTCCTCGGCCCCCTAACACGCCGTTCGTGTGAGCAGGTCGCAGCCGCTGGCCACGCGACGTTCCACACAGCGCTGAGCCACATTGTGAAGACCAAAGTGGACGTCGCTGCGCTCAAGGAGGCGGCGCTGCGTCCAGGTGCCACGCGCGTAGTCAAGACGAGCAAGAAGACCACAGCGTGAGGCCCTCAAGAGACAGACCTACACTCTCGTTTTCGCGTCTATCGCTACGAAACAGTGTATTGTGATGTGGCTTTTCGAGCGAGGGTTTGTAGGTTCTTGTAGAGAGAGAAACTCGACCACCTAGAGGTTAGGACGGCAGTGGCGACGACGATGGAGACGCTGCGACGATCTGGTCGCTGTCGCCCACGCGCTCGAACGTCGTGAATGCAAAGATCTCGTCCAGGAGCGCCATGTCCGAGATGACGCCGCTGAGGTAGTGGTGGCGTCGCGACGCTCGCCGGCGGCTCAACTGGTGGCTCGCACTCGCGGTCGCGAGGCGGCTGAGCATAGGGAGGTAGTCGAGGCTCACGCGTGTGCTCGAGGCGCCGCTGCTGCTGGGAAGAGACGACACGTGTGTAAGTGAGGCATTTCCGACAGGGAAGAGCGACGACGACAATGGGAAGACGACGGGCGCACCCGAGCGCCGCCAGTGGCAGCTCCATCTTGGCCATCATGGCGTTCATCGCTGGCTTGCGGCTCCGCCTGCGTGGATGTGGGCGTGAGCAGCAATAGAGGAGGACGAGGACACCCACACCCAGTCGCACCGTTGTTCGTCGGCTAGCGCAGCGTCCAGACTGCGACGTACACAGACGCCAGACGACGTTGGCGTCGCTGCTCGCGACTGTAGCATGGTGGCGCAGACGCTGCCTGGCGCCAGCAGCGCCGACAGACTGGCGGCCCGCAGGTCCAAGCACCGCGTGTGGCGCTGTGTCGTCTCACAGCACGACACCTGTATCCACAGCGTGTCAGTCCAACCAGCCAGTAGGAGGCTGTCCAGACAACCAGCTTCTTCCAGAAAGCGAGCTCACCTCGTCTTCGAGCTCGCGCGCGACACTCGCGCTGCCGATGCTCCACGTGTCGGCGACAGAGACCGCGTCGAGCGTCGCTGCGAGCGCCTCGAGCAGCTGCGCGTCCGCCTGCTTCTCTGCCAAGCTCTTGGCATCGTCTGCTGTCGCGCCGCTGTCGCAGAGCGCGAGCTCGGGCAGCAGGTTGCTCGCCATCATGTCGAACCCCCTCGCTGGGTACTGCGTCCATGCAGGCACAACAACAGGCGGCTGTTCATGCCTGCCGTCACTGTCGCCACGCTGTTCTCGCTCTTGTGGCTCTGGACGCCACGTCCACTGCGCCGGCCGCTGCTTAATCGCAAGCTGTGGCGCGTACGTCTGGAGGAAGTGGAGCGCTTGGCGCACGTCGCACTGGAGGAAGCACGCGAGCGTGTCCGCGAGCGCAGGCGAGAGCGGGAGCGCTTCCAAGTACGCGACAAGCAGCAGCCACGCGCTGAACTCGCGGGCGCTCGGGCGCACAAGCCGCTGGCTCAGCCGCTGTGGCGCTGCTGGGAAACCGTCCGGGAGTGCGCGACACGTGAGCACAATCGGGCACTTGGAGTGCTTGGCGATCGAGCAGAGCGCTGCGAGGAAGCCCTTGTCTTCTGCAAACACGAGGTCCACCTAATGTGCCATCGTCGTCAGCATACAACAAGAGACCGAATGGTGAGTGGCGAGAGAGGGAAGGAGAGAGAGAGAGCCAAGGACAGCGAGGGGCGACACTCGCACGTACGTCTTCAAACAGCACGAGCGACAGGTGCGCCGCTGAGCTGTCGACGCTCGTTCGTCCCCGCTTCTGCTTCTTTGGCTTGAGCTTCTTCGCCGTTGGCTTATTTGTACCAGGAGCGTGGTGGCTCGCGTGCAGCACGCGCGTCGACTGCGTGGCTTCGCCGACAATCTCGACAATGTTGCGTCCAGCCCGGCTCTGGCCCGCGTTGATCTCGAGCACGTTGTACCCGAGCTCCTCGGCGCACGCGTACACAGCCGCGGACTTGCCGGCGCCAGACTCGCCCTCGAGCACAAAGATCCGACAGAGGTCCGAGAGCTCGTCGCTGTCGCTGTCGTCGCCTTCAAACACAAAGAGCTCGGCCTGGAAGCAGCTCTGCCGGTCGCGCTCGCCACCGCCGCGCTTCCACGCACCGAGCCAGGACGCGAGCAGACGCAGCGCTTCCTTGTTGCCCACGACGCCACTCGCACGCACTGGCGTGTACCGGTCCACGAGCGTCAGGTTCGCTGCCTTGTCGCGCCGCTTCTCTCGCGCAGCAACGAGGCTGTCGAGGAGCTCGCGCACGCGCTTCTCCCGCACGCCGTACGCGTCGACAAGTGCGTCGACAAGCGCGCTCTCGGACGCGAACTCAAGTGGGAACCGCAGCGACGCGTCGTCGTCTCCAGTCGCCGTCGCGTTCGTCTCTGCCGTCGCCTTTGCTGCACTGGTCTCGTTGTACTGCTGGAACCAGAAGACGTCCGAGAACGACAGCTCTGTGCGCACTTGCTGCTCCATGCTCGCTGCGGACGTTGTGAACCGACGGCTCTCGTCGTCGCTGTCGTCATTGTCGCTGTCGTCGACCAGTAGCACCGCAGTGTCAGCCGTGTTGTTGGCCGTCTCGCTTGTCGCTTCTATCGCCTCCGTCTTCTTCTTCTTCGGCCAGAGACGGAGACGAAGACTGGTGCTGCTCGTAACTCCTCCCAGCTGCTCCTCTGAGGCGTCGACGTCAGCGCACAGGACGTGCTGCACTGCTGGGAAGAGCGCTGCGTCTTTCGCCCACCGCAGCCGGCCCGTCAGGCCAGCGCTGCCACTGTACTCGTCCGTGTCAACAGTGTCGGTCGCTTCGTCGCTGGAGCTCGTACTGGGTTTCAGCAGTGGCGGAGGCGGCTTCGCGAGTGCTTGGAAGAACGGGTTCACAGCGGTCTTGCCGCTAAAGAACGCCAGGTCTTTCTCCCGCGTCGTACGGAGCTGCTCACGGAGCTTCGCGACAGCTTCGAGCTCCTGGAGCTGCTTCTTGTCGATCTCCGACAGGAAGAAAGCAGCGCCGGTCGCGGCTTTGGCAGGCGACGGCGTGCGCTTCGTGTCCATCTCGAGCTTGCGCTTGCGACCGACGGACGGCGTGCTCGTGAGCTCCAGTGGCTGTGACGACGGGCGCTTGGTCGACGAGGGCGTCTTTGTCTTCGTCTTCTGTCGGCTGCTCGCAGCCAACGGCGGGCTCTGCAGGTCCATGAACGCCTCCACCACCACTGCGTTCTTCTTCTTCTTCTTCTTCTTGTCCGACAGCACACTCTCCAACGCCAGCGCCTGTTGCTTTGCGAGCTGTTGCGCTTCTTGAGTCCGTAGCACTGCCTGTCGCTTCGGCCGACTAGACAGAGTCGGGACCTCCAGTGGCGCTGGCTGCGTCACCTTCTCTTCCTCGTCCTCCTCTTCTTCCTCCTCTTCCTGCTCGCTTTCGCTGCTGTCGTGACTCTCCATCGCCTCGTCTTCCTCTTCCCCTTCGTCATCCTGCCTCCCGTGGTCCCCTTCGACGCCAACCTCCTCGCTGTGCTCTGTCGACTCGGCCACGTAGTCGGGATCGTCCGCAATGAACGCGTTCGCTGCTGTCGCTTTCACGTCGCTCTCGCTCTCACACGCGTCCGTTTCACGCTCAGTTTCCACACTACGAGCGCTCGCTATCCCGTCTTGAGGGACGCAGAACGCTTTGATCGAGTAATTAGGCGGCACAGACGCCTTCCCGCGACCAGCCGTGCGCTTCGTCTTCTTCCTGTGCGCGACTGCCGACCGCCGGCCCCAGTGCGCTTTCTCGTCAAACTCCGCGTCGTCCTCCTCCACGTCGATCTCTTCGACGAGCGCGCGCTTGTCGGGGCTGATGCGGCTGATCGCCTCTGTCGCACGCAGGACTGCGAGAGTGATGTCGACCGGCGACGTCGTGGCCGCCGCTGAGGACGATTGTGCGGATGACTTGGCGGACAGCTCCTCGAGACGGGCGCCAGGGTGGTGCAGCCACGACGTCAGTCCGCGCGTCGACTCACCGGCCATGTTGGAGAGAGCGAGAGAGTAGCGAGAGCCTCGATGTGCTGCACGCGCAGTGAGGGGCACGAGAATGAGGACGACGGGAGGACGAGGACGTGACCAGTGTCAGCGTCAGGTGCAACACTTTTGTGGCGTTTCCCGCCATTTTTGGTCGGTTCGTATTTTACCGAGCGTGCACAGCGCATAGCGCCAACATGCGACATGTGTCAGCAATGTATCCATTTGCCATCTCGCACTTACTCGCACACACACACTGCTTGCACTCCTGTCGCCACTCGCTGCTAGTTCGGTACCCAGCCCTGGTACCCCATCTGACTCGCGCTGCCGTCGTACATGGGCGGCATCTGCATCTGCTGCGTTGCTTGCGGCTGCATTGCTGGGTTCCCGCCGTACCCCATTGCGTGGTACTGCTGGGCCTGGACAGCTCCAGGGCCCATCTGCGCGTACTGCGGGTGCACACCGCCGCCCATTGAGTTGAGCCGCGCTTGGAACTGCGCGTACGCCTGCGCTTGTGCGTACCGGGCCTGCAGCTGCGCTTGAGTCATAGGCAGCTGCGCACCACTGGCTGCCGCCATGGGGTTCATTGCCATTGCACGCGGGTATTGCTGCATCTGTTGCTGTTGTTGTTGGATCTGTTGCTGTTGTTGTTGTGCGTAGAGTTGCTGCTGTTGTTGCTGGAGCTGCTGCTGCGAGAGCACGTGGCGAGGCGGCGGCTGCTCCGAGGACTCGTCTGCCCACTTTGCGAGCGTCATGAGGTTCGCGTTCAGCTGCTTGCGCTTCTTCTCGAGCTTGTCAGTGAACTCGCTCAGCTGCGCCGTGCCTTTGCCGTGCTTGATCTGGTTGTTGAGCGTGATGACGTCGACAATGAGCCGCGAATTCTCGTCCAGCATGTCCTAAGAAGACGTAGACGAACACCAGTAGCGAGTGCGTATGTGCGTGCGTTTAGGAGATAGAGAGAAGAGAGGACGCGGAGAGTGTGAGTGGACGACTGCTAGCGCACCTGGATCTGCTCCGTCGTCACCTGCTTCTGTTCCACATCTGCGTAGGCGCGCGTCGCAGCGTTCGGAGCGATCGTCTGCTGAGTCGGAGCCGCGTACGCGCGTCCCATGGCCGCCATGCCCGCCGCGTTCCCACCACCGCCTGCCGCACTCATGTTCATCGCTGCTGCTCGCTTTCTGTTGTGCTGGTTAGGAATTCTGGTACTTGGTTGATATAGTGAAAAAAACGAGGCAATCAATGTCGCACTTAACTGGGAGCTTGCGCTGGCCAGCCACAAGCTCACTAACACGAGAAGCTCCTCTTGGCAGCAGACGCGCGCGCGAGAGCGAGGAGAGCAGCAAGCATGGGCATGGAGAAGTTCCTGCGCATGACGGCGACGCAGGCCGAGGCCGCCATGAAGCCGACGCTCGTGGACGGCAAGTGGAAGCAGCCGCTCATCTCTGGCCGCAAGGTCGCGCTCATCAAGAAGCACGCCGTGCGCAACGGCCTCGTGGGGCAGTGGGTCGAGGGTCAGGGCGGCTGGCTCGACGCGTGGACTCGTCCAGAGAAGCACCACGTCATGCGCCCGCCCAAGGGCCACTTGCGCGAGCGTAACGAGTTCGACCGGTGCGTGGCGTTACTGTGTGGTGTTGAGAGCGTACTTGGTAGAGACCATCACTCGTGTAGTGCGTGGGCGGAATCAAGTGAAGTGACTGCTCACGCTGTCTCTCGTTATGTATGTGATGCGACTGCAGTGTTAAGAAGGTGCAGGCGGCACTCGCAGCCATGCCGACGAAGATTGCGGAGCACAAGAAGGCGGTGAAGGCGTCGAAGCCGCTCAAGGGCCTCGAAAAGTGGCTGAACGAGACGGACCCGTACTAAGTGAGGCGTGGGCGAAAGGAGAGGTGATGCGGTCCAGGAGTGGGAGATGGAGCGCCACTGTTTGGTGCTTCCGCCACTTCCGCTCTCTTTGGAGCGCTCGGGCCGTAGTAGAAGTTTAGCTCAATATGGAGACGGAAGGAAAGAGCTCTCTGTTGCTACTGTAGCTACTGTCGCTACTCTCACTACTCTCACTCTTGGCCTTGTGACTTCTCTCAGGCCGTCGTCCTTTACTGTAGTGTTACACGCTGCAAAAGTTGTGGTGGCCCACAGTGTGCAAGTATTTCTGAAACGACGGCCAAGTGAGCGAGCGACCGAGTGGGCGACTGAGTGGCAGATGCCGAGCTGGAGCCGATTCAGCGGAGGGCACCGTGGCCGTAGCACCAGCGTGCTCCCCATTCGCAGTGACGACAACGACAATGAAAACGATAGTGTCGACCTCAAGTACCACGCGAAAGCCTCGCCATCAGATGCAGCGCCGCAGCGCCGACGGAGCGGCTCCGGACCACGCGGCCACCACCGGTGGCTCTGGTGCGTTGTTCCAACTGCCGTCTCTCTCTTGCCTGCTTGTCCCTGTGTGCTGAGAGAACGGGTGGTGGCTTCGTTTGCAGGCTCTTCTTGCTCGCCAACATTGTCGCAGTGCTCGTCATCATCGTCTTCGGGACCGCGTTCTACTTTCCGTCTATCGCGCCTGAGAACGCAGTTGTGCGGCAGGCGCTGACGCAGAGCGACCGTGGCATTCGTGGAGGCGCCGGTGGCGACCAGGAGCAGCAAGTAGCCACTGCACAGCTTGTCGCATTCGAGTTCCCACACGGCGAAGAAGAAGCAACTGAGTCGGGACCGGAGCAGCAGCAGCCACGAGAAACAGAACTGGAGTCGGCGACACTGGCAGAAGCGAGCACTGAGCCAGAGCCGACGCCGGCAGCGGAGGCATTGGACGCCGACCCGACTACAGTAGTCGCAAGCGAGCTATCAGGCGGCAACAAGGCACTCGACAAGGACACCAACGGAGCCACCACTACTGCAGTCGCACCGACGCTAAACGAGATCAGAGACGAGACGATAGCGACCAGGCCAGCACCCGCTCCCATGCAGGAGCGCGCGAACCGAATCGCTGGGCTCATTGCGCAGATGAAAGAGAAGGCACTGCGTGGTGTCAGCACTTTGCCAGATACTGGGGGTGACGAGGTGGCGCGTACAGTGGAGACACTGGACAGAGACGCAAAGCGCGAGACGGAGCCCCACGCTAACGAACTGGAGCAGCAGCAGCAGCAGGACGACGACGACGGTACGGACAGAGCTACAACGAACTCTCTCCACTCCCCGCTGTAAGCTGGCTGACACGGACCTGGTGCCCTCCTTCAGGAATCCGAGAGAACCTCGTGGTGTGGCTGAAAGCAGACAAAGGCGTGGAAGTCGAAGACTTGGACCAGTGCCGGTCGACTGGCGCTGGCTCATCGTGCGATGTCAAGTCGTACGTGCCTCGCTTGTCCCTCACTCGCTGTGGTATGGATGGGCTGCTTGCTCATTGGTCCGTCCATCCGTCCTTCTGCTGTAGGTGGACAAGTCAGGTCGGTCCAGACGCGTTCGTCCCTGTGACAAGCTCCCACCCGCGTCCGTCGTTCATCACGAGCGTCTCGGACCTCAACGACCTCCCAGCACTAGCCTTCTCCTCCTGTCCGCTCGTCAACGGGAACCTCAAGCTCCACGCGTACATGACGCTCTTCTTTGTGCTCTCCCCAGCGCAGATTAAGGTACGCACGAGCCTCCAAGTGCGCTCCTGGTCGTTGAAACGGACTAAGCACTCGTCGCTTGACTGTGGACGTGCTGCTGGGCAGCAGCCAACTGGCACACCGCCCAAGGCACAAAAGTTCTTTGGCAACTCGCCGTACGGCCAGTTCCTTTTGAACGCAGGCAAGCCAGGCTTCTTCTCAACTGGCGGCCTGCGGGAGCTGCCGGTCGAAACCGAAGCCACGTCAGCCGACAAGTTCTACCTGCTCACATACCGGCTCTTGGGCTCCGCTGTGGAGCTCCGTATGAACCAGAGCCAGTGGCGTCACGGTGTCCCGCCATCATCGCAGCCTCCGCCTGTAGAACCGACTGGCGACCATCACAGCACGACCGACACAGCACCTGACGCGTTTGCAGTGCGCATGTCGAACAATGCGGTGCTGAGTCTCGGGAACGTCAAGCCGCTGTGTGACTCGAACGCGTTCCAAGGTCGCTTCGCTGAAGTGCTCGTGTTCGAGACGGTGCTCTCTGACGACCGCGT
Organism: Globisporangium uncinulatum; assembly: GCA_023333755.1. Taxonomy (NCBI): domain Eukaryota; phylum Oomycota; class Peronosporomycetes; order Pythiales; family Pythiaceae; genus Globisporangium; species Globisporangium uncinulatum. The sequence goes on from JAASFJ010000230.1 coordinate 24,209, forward strand.
GGCGCGCGTCGAGCGCTATCTGGAGCGCAAGTGGTGGCGCGAGCCATTCACGCATGCGGTTGCAGGTGGTGGTGGAGACCAGGAAACGAACGACGTGACGACGGCCAAGCCAGTGGAAGATGGTACGAAGCCGACGGCGGACAGCGAGCAGTACGCAACCGACAAACCGCATTTTACAGAAGCAACACCTGCAGTTAAGAGCGACCCGCCCTCTACAGTGGCAAAGGAGACGCAGCCGCCGCGAGTGCAGACGGTTGAAGAAGAAAGTACACAGACCGATGCGCCATCGCCATCGTTCGACCCGGAAGGCGTGTTCGAGTGGACGCCGCCGCAGGCGCTGCTCGCGGCGAAACCATCGGAGCGCACGCAGCAGCTGGCGAGCGAGTGGGCGCGCGCCGTGCGCGAGTCAGTGGAGTCGATCCGCAGCTTCTCACTCGGCGGCAACGTCCTGCGCGCGTTCATCCGCAGCCGCAAGGACGAGCTGCTTGCATTGCGCCAGGAGCTCTTTGGATAAAAATGGCACAAATGTTTAACATTTTTGCCACTTTTATAACTTTTCGTTTTTAAACGAAAAGTTATTTTCATCTGAAAGTCGGGATTTTGGTGGTGGGTAATGTCTAAATATAGACATTCTGGAAGTGAGAAGAACGACTGACCTCAAAAAGCTTTCTCGACAATCGACGAGCGCCGTTTGCCTGTGTGCTCTGCCTGTGTGCCCTCCGCGTGACCGACCAACTGACCGACGGACGAGAGACGATGGCCACCACCTCGACCCTTCTGCTGCTGCGGACTGCGCCTCGCCGCGCGTCCGCTGTCGCGTCGATCTCGCGCGTGCTCTTCGCGCCCATGTCGTCGTCCGCTGCGGCGGAGACGTCAGCGCCGCCCGTGCGACGCCGTCTGCGCGAGCTGCCGCCCCCGCTCAAACTCGTACGTGCTATTATTCTGTCTCTACTGTACGCTCTAAGCTGTAGTGTCACTGACGCCTCCGTGGGACTGGGAAACAAAACGACCAGACGGACGCGGCAGCCGAGCGCATTCGCGAGCTACTCTCGGGCAAACCTGACGCTGTCGGCATTCGACTAGGCGTGCGGACGCGTATGTATCGCTTGTCTAGTCGACTGGAGGTGGTAGCGAGTGTGTGTGGGAGACACCGTACTAACACTGGTGCTGATGCAGGTGGATGCAATGGCCTCTCGTACACGATGAACTACGCGGAGAAGAAGGAGATGCTGGAGGAGGAGGTGTGCGAGAAAGGTGCGGCCGAGTGACGATAGCTGCACGCGTGTGGAAATAGTAACTAACTGACTGACTGACTGACTGTGTCGTGTCCGCATCACAGGCGTACGCGTGTTTGTAGAGCCCAAGGCGCTTTTCCACGTCGTGGGCACGACGATGGACTTCCAGACGACGCCCGTGTCGGCCGAGTTTGTGTTTGAGAACCCGAACGCAAAGGGCAGCTGCGGCTGCGGCGAGAGCTTCAACGTGTAGGGGACGCACTGCGCTTTGTGGTCTCGTCCTCATTTTATAGCCGCGCTCGTGAGACGCCGACAGGAAGTCAGGAAGGACGCAGTCACGAGCGAGTCGGAGAGCTCCGGTTCAGTAGACTCGCCCACCCTCTCCTCTGAATGTATCATCAAATGAATAGAAGCTGGTGCTTTGCACCATACTCGAATGTTGTGGTTTTTGCCGTCGTTACGATGCCTCTTATTCATTCGTCTACTTTCAGTGATCAAGTGATCTCGACAGTGGACTTCTTGAGGTCGTGCAGCGGCGCTTGGCGCGTTGCGTAGAGCGCAAACTGGTCAGGCGGGAGGCGCGCGATGTGGCTCGACGTCCTGTAGTCCAGCGTTTCGTGGCCGACAGTAAAGTGCGTCGCTCGGAGGTCTGAAAGACGACCAAGGGGACATGAGAGAGTGTCAGTGCGTACTCGACACTCCACACTAGACACTAGACACTCGACACACCCACCGGTCTTGACCGACTCGGCTATGATCGATGGCTTGAAACCCGTGAGCTTGTTCGTAAACGCGCTCGTGGCTTCCGAGACGTACTCGACGTCGTCGTCGTACGACATCCCACGCGTCGGACGCGGACCTGTGCGTCTGCGGATCTCGTTCCGCAGTGCGACAGTCGCGGCCACCGCGTCCTTGTCCCACTGCGTCGCGAGCTGGGTCGATGTGACAAACGGCGCGACGTCGGGACCAAAACCTGCGGACGTGCGCGTGAGCATCTCCTTGTCGCTGGCGCTCAGACGACCGGCGTACTTGTGCAGCTCGCCTGTCGGACCGAGCTGCGTGCTCGAGAGGGAGAAGTCGCGGCGTTGCTTGCCCGGCTCTCCGAACTCGACGTGGCATTGTTTGTTAATGTTCTCAGCAGGCTTCGTCATGGCGTCCGCGCTCATGACCGCCACTGCTGTTGCATTTCTAGAACCAGCGAACCGGTTCATGTGTGCGCTGTTCGACTGGTACTCGGCCGCGTCGTAGCCAAACACAACGGCTGGTGCCTGTGGGCGATTCGCTCGGCTCACCATCCTTGTAAATGGCGTCTGAGCGTGCTTCCGAGACGAACGCAAGTCGCACACTGCGTCGTGTTCCTCTCAGGTCACCTACGCGCTCAGCTCCACCAAGGTTGATGATCTGTGTCCTCTCTATCTTTGGGCCAAATAGCTCCACGTATTCTTAAAAAGTATCTTTATGATTCAATCACTCAAATCCCTGTCATCATGAGCATGGCATGGTAAAGAGCAAAGAAACACACACAAGTCCAAGCAGCCCACGCCCTTCCATCCACGCTCGCTCGTTCACTTGCTTGCTTGTTTTCTCACGCACAGTAAACCCCACTTCCAGTGTGCGAGTCGCGTGCGCTAGTTGATCTTGGCGTTGCTAAAGTCCATCTCGGGGTGCTGGGCCATGAACTTCTGGAGCACGCTCTGCTTCTGCAAGTCGTCACTCGACGGCAGGCCGAGCGCTTTCTGGCGCTGGTCAAACATCATCTTCTCCACCGTCTGCCGCGTGTCGGCGTCCAGGTCGCCGAGCTTCGAGTTCTCCGGCTGCACTTTCTTCGTGTCGATCTCAGCGTCGCCTTGGACGATCGTCTTCCACCACTCCATCTGGTTCTCTTTCTGCAAGTACACGCACACGCGGTTGCCGTCTTCGAGCGTCCAGAAACTGTCATCCACTTTGACCTTTTTAAACAGCGCGCCGTCCGCGAGCGGCGTACTGCCTTTGAGCCCCACACGGAGCTTCGTCGCAGTGATCACAACGTCCACCTGCCGCGATTTCGTGCCTGCGGGAACTGGGAAGCTTGCCTGTGCCTCCTGGAGCGTCTGCGTCCACGAGTACGTGGCCGTCGTGCCGCCGTTCCCGACGGGCGCTGAGTATACAGCCACATACACAGGTATACAGAGATTCAGTACCACACGCACTATCAATCAATCACCTTCCAGAATGAACAGAACACCAACAAGCCACAAACTGAGCGTCGTACGTGGCCCACTGTCCTCTCCATCGTCGTCGCCGCTCTCTTTCGCGTCGGTTGCTGCAGCAGCCGCAGCAACTGGAGCTGGAGCTGCTGTCGCCTCCGTGACGCCATCGTCCTCTGTCACCTCCTCAAAGCGTGGCACGTCGCGCGCTGCTGCTGTGGCTGCCTCCTTCTCGGCCGCTTGGCGCTTCTGCTCTGCCGCTGCGAGCTCTTTCTTGCGCCGCTGCTCGTCCTCGCGGCGCTTGCGCTGCTTCGCTTCGTCCGCTAGCTGCGCCTGCTTGCGCACACTCTGGAGCACTGTGCTCTCAATCGTCTCTGCGCTCGCGCCCGTGAAAAAGTCCGTCTTGCGGCGCAGGAACGAGAACACCGTGTCCAGCAGCGGCTCGATGCCGCGCTGCGTCTGCGCGACGTTCATGAGGAGCGCGTCGAAGCGGTCGGTCTCGGTGCTCATGCTGCACTTGCTTGGTGGTGATCAGCGCGTCGGTTCGATTCGAATGCAAAAATGTATGGGTTTGGATTCGAGAATCCCCAAGGACTTCCTTCCACACATCTCGAAAAGCTACGATACTTAAGTATCAAACACGCTGACAGTGCCACTCAGTTCCTCATACACTCGCATATCAACACGTTCAAGGTTGCATTCGAATGGACAAGTCGCCCTTGTTTTACTGCAAACTGCGCCGGATCGGACGAATGGCGCTCTGCACGTTCAATAATGGGAGCAAGTCTATGGACGGGCGGGAACTCGAGCGGACATCGCATCATCTCCTTCTCCTGCGCTCAGCAAACGATCCATCGCTAGCCAGCCGCCACACTCACAACCCGGCTGAGCGCGAGAGCCAAAGACGACAACGCCCACGTTCGATCGCACTTAGCCGAGCGTGAGACCGAGCCCGAACTTGTGCGAGTCGCCTTCAAAGTTCTTAGCGTCAATGTGCGCAGTCGTCGCGAGCGTGAGGAACGGGCGGATCTTCTGCAGCAGCACGAGCGACACGTGGCCATCCGACTCGACCTTGCCCGCGTACGTCGTGAAGCGGTCCGCGTTGTAGCGGCCGCCGACCACGAGGTGGTTCGCGCCCGACTTGAGGTCGTAGTCAAACACCGCCGAGTAGATCGTGTCCTTCGAGAGCCGGTGGAAGAACGAGGCCGAGACGGCGTTAAACTTCTTCTTCGTCTGCAGCGTCGCAGTAAAGTCCCCGCCCACGTAGCTCGCAGCCACGTTGTGGTCCGTGAAGGTCGACTTGTCGAGTGAGAACGCGGCCTGAGCGCCAACGAGCACATTGTCGACGCCGTAGACCGCGGACTGGCGGAGCGTGTTCGTTCCCAAGTCCGCGGAGCCTTCGATCGAGAACGCTTTCTGCACGTACTCGGCGCCGACGACAGCGACGCGCTTCGCGCTCGCGTTCTTTGCGACCGACCCGTCTTCGAGCTTCGCTGTGACTTTGAGGCCGTGCGTGAAGACGTTCGGGAGCTCGGCCTCCGTTACGAGGCGGCCGTGGGTCGTCACCTGCAGCTTCTTGACGACGACGCCCGACTGGCTATGCGCGAACGAGCCCGAGAGCTTGGCGAGGATCGACTTGTTGCTGCTCATCTCGCCCTCGGTCGTGAACGACACGCCGTTCGACGCGTTCGTCTTGATCTTGAGCTTGCGCGAGAAGTCGTAGTCGTCCTTCAGCGCGTTCTCCGCGGTCTTCGCGAGGTCCTTGTAAAGAACAACCATAGTGACGGAGGGGGGAAGAGAAGAGAGCTGGAGCCTTGAAGGAGCTGCTGGCGCGTTCGCGAATGAGTGAGTTGTTTGAGGGGTGGTAAAGTGTGTGTTGAAAAACGTCGCGCACCCCGTTTAAGTGCGAATCAAGGAAGATTCTTCAACCTTCAACTGGCTTCATTTTAGCGAATCAACGGGGAATGGGGCGAATAACAGCGAATAACACAACTGCTGACTCACTTGTTTCGATGATTTTTAGCGAATCAAAGTCGATTAAAATTATGAGCTGGTGCTGGAGCATTTTCATAGTTTCATGAAGCATGAACAACAGGAGCAAGGCTCCTGTTGTTCAGCACGCACAATAGCACCACAACAACACCAACTAAAGTTGATGTTGACTGCTAAGTCTGCAACATAAAACTACAGGTACAAGCGACGAAGTAGTCGTGACTGCTTGCGTTGCGCCATTCAAAGGCTTTCATAACGCAACAGCGTCATGCAAGTCATGTGGCTGTGTCATTATATGCTTTTGCATAGGCCAACAGAACGCTATTCGACAGTAGGCAAAAGATGAATATCGATTTATGTTCAAATTTCTAACCACAAACCTGTTTTAGTTTAACACGTTATGTTCAAGTTTCTAACGACAATCCTATGTTAGTTTAGTTTAACACTTTCTGCCCCGAAACACTGTATCAGTATTTGAGACCATCCCATACATAGGTGATCTACTTTTGATACAAAAGTATCCTTTGGTCATTTAAAGGTTTTTTGCTAGAGGCCCTTAAACTCAGTGGATAAAATCCTTCCAAAAACTCGGAATGGAGAAAATCAGAAAACAGTGTTGACAATCAATTCACAATGGGTCTAATTTGATTAATATTTGAACACGTTTGACACAGTTCCAGATACGTTTTGAGAATATTCAAAGTCTCATTTGAAAGAGCAAAATTTACTTGGTATTTATACACCAAAATCTGAAATCTCATTTTCGTACTTAACCGATGTAACTTTTTCAAGAGACTCGATCTCAGCAACCAGAACTGCTATGTTTTCAAGCAGCGGCTCAATGGATAGCTGAAATAAAGAGGTATCTCGGCGAAAACGTGATTAAAAACCCTCAAAATGACCATAAGGATATTTTTGTATGGGATTGATTTTTTACCATACAAAAAATCAAGTTATTACATACAAAAAAGCAAGTCATCGCAAAATTTAGCTGCTCGGATGCGATGTAGCGGACCTCAGGCCAGTTTTCCGTGCGCATGACAGAACAGCGCCCACTCTCTTGTATTTTGGAAGTCTGAAAAACTGGAATGGCCAAAACCTACGCGTTCCCTCCCCATCATCAGTTCAAAACCTCCCCCTCGTGCTCGAATGACGTACCAAGCGCCGGTGCCGACGTTCAAGCCGGCGTGAGCGCTGCTTCGTGGCGACGGACGGAAGACACCACCACGGAAGAACCTCGAGATCTACTACCGCAACTACACTCCAGCAGGCGCGGTGGCAAAAGTGAGCGCTCAGTATGGCGTCGACTGCTTCGTGGGCAAGCACGAGCATAAGCTTCTGCTCAAAAAGGGCACGCAAAGCAGACTCTGAAAGCATCTTTATGTGACGAAGTGGGCTGTAGTTTTCCCCTTCCTCTGAGCTTCGCTACCAGAGAGACGACGGGGCGAACGTCTCATGGGTTCGAGTCAGGGAGTCAGGCGAACTTGCACTCAGAGCACACGCACACGCACTCCTACGCAAGTAAACGACTCTGGCCTCCTGGCTCTGTTGGTCAGTACCTCACGCGTGTGTTCCCCTTTTGTAGCTCTTTCGGAGCGAGCGCTCGGGCGTGGGGTACGCT
>JAASFJ010000231.1:0-31211 GCA_023333755.1 Globisporangium uncinulatum
GATCCAGTGGTCATTCGCGAAGATTGTCGGAGCGGCCGACATCAGGGCGAGCTCGAACACACTCAGCGCCTTGGTGAACCGGGACAGCTCACGGACTTGGTCCGTCGCCGTCCACCACTTCGCGCACGCCTTGAGCAGCTCTTGACGCTTCGAGGGCACCGCCGTCCCCATCAGCTTCTTCCACTTTGCGCTGAACGTGACGTCCTCATTCGGCGTCGTCGCGCTCAGGACACGGTTGATCATGTGCAGTTGAGCGAGCTCGGCGATCTCGTTGCCATTCCCAGCCATCTTGAGCGACATCGCGCTGTTGAACGCCGGACCCGACTCCACGAGCTTCTTCAGCACGTGGTCTGGGTTGGACGCGTTCTCAATGATCTTCACGGTGCTGTCCACCTTGCTGTCGGCGACCGCGAGAAGGTCGGGGAGCGTGTTGAGCAACGCGGTGTTCTCATCGTTCAACATCGACTCCGCGACTTCGAGCATCAACGACGCCTTCTTTGCCTTGCTGATTTTCGTGTGGCGCTTCTCCACGAAGAACGCAGCTTCCTTCGACGACTTGAGCGTCTCGGGCATCTTCACTTCGGCTGGCACGATCTGGTGCCGCATGCCGTACTTCGGGTCAGCTGACGCGTCGAAGCTCTGGAACGACGCTGACATCGTCTGAAGTTCCGCGAAGTAGTTCTTCGTCGCGATGCCATCGAGCGGACGCGGAACATGCTTCGTCAGCACGCTTGAGAAGTCGACACCGCCCCGTGTGCGCTTCTTCTTGTTCTCGACAGTCGTGAAACCGTCGGTCAGCATCAGCGTCTTTGTCGGCTTGGACTTCGGACTCGAGGGCGGCGAGATTCCGCCGGATGATCCTTGAAAAGTCGAGATCGACAGGACGTCGTCGATGTCGATCACCTTTTTCGCGAGATGGCGGGCCACTGGTTGCGGGCCATGCTGAGCTCCTGGCTGGAGCTGGCCGTCCCTTTTCTCTTCCGCCTCGACAGCGTTGCGCAGCGAGGAGAAGCGTGGTCCGGCACGAGCGGCCGGTGGTGGTGGTGGAATCGCCACATGTTGGGGTGGCTTCGGGCTGGGCTTCGTGGTGGGCTTTGGTGTCTTCAATGACGGCTGCGGTGCTGCCGCCTTCGACGATGACCGACGAGGGCTGGTCTCCGACGTGCCCAAGTCGATCCCGTGGATCGAGCGAAAGCCGAACGGGAGACGCTCTGACTGGAACGGCGCGTCCTTGCCGTGCGCAGGGTGAAGCTTGTTGTCGAAGATGACCTGGTCGCAGACCGAGCCGTTCAAGAGCAATGGAGCCGGACACTTCGTCGACAAGAAGTACACTCGCCACGTCGCGGAACGTGTCGTACACCGGCTGACACCCGAGCAGGAAGCGCCGCTGGAGCATCATGTCCGTGTCCGTGTCCGAGTCGACGTTCGAGATGTCGATGAAGAACTTGCCGGCGAGGACGTCGAACGGCTTGAAGAGGTACACACCGCCAAGGATGCTCACCGTCGTGCGCTCGAGCTTCAAACACGCGTCTTGGGTCTTCACTTTTAAGCGCAGGTTGCCGCCCGGCATCTTGGACACTTGACCGACGAGGAACTCCTCGTACAGCTGGTTCAGCCCCGGATTCCCGTGGTTCTTCCCCACGAGTGCAGCCATGATCTTCTGCAACGGGTCTTCGCAAACGCCTTCCCCGTCTCGATCACCATGTCGAACTTGGCGCGCGGCGGCGCGTACGGGCGAGACTGGCCAATGAGAGCAGAGATGCCCGCCCAGTCGCCACCAGCAGCATACTGGCGCTCAATCGCTTCCATGTCGATCGCGAGAGGCTTCGGCGTTTCGACGCGACGCCGGGTTGCTTTGGCGTCGTTGACTTCGCGGCCAGGGGCGAGGGTTTTTTGTCCGCGTCAAAATAGTAAATTTGCATGGAAGGCCCATATTCAAACCACACCTTCGCAATCGCGACGATTTAGTCCCCTTTAACGTGGTTTTGTGGGCATCATATCTAAGCAACACTCCAAACGGAGTAATAGGAGGCTTCAGAGAAGAAGCAAAACTCAACTTCTCAAATTTTCACAATACGTTTGATTCTATCTGTAATTGGCTAGCAAACTGTTTTGTTCGAACGACCAAAACACGAAAAAGCAACCACACCAGCAACCTGTTCCTCTGATGCCAACGCCGAGCACACAGAAGCGGCTCCTCCAGCGCCTAGAGAAGACGGCAGCCGCTCTGCTCAGAGAAAGCGCGGATGTCGAAGTCGACAACATCACCGACGACAGCGACACCGAAAACGAGAATGGAGATTTTCTCGTGAACGTAGTGCGACTACGCAGAAACGTCAGAGCTCGGCGGTACACTGCGCCACGCGTTCGTCTTCAGCGCGCTCCAGACGTCATCACCTTTCTGTTGTATGGTATCGACGAGGCGAGTTTTAAGCAGGAGGTTCGTGTCGCCCGCCACCAGTTCCAGCATCTTGTGCGGCTCATCGAGACACACAATCTTCACAAACAACTCCAACTCGCAGCAAACTCCTCCGTGGCGGCAGTTGTTGGTGGCGCTGAAGATTCTTGGATGCCGCGGCAACGGCGCCTCAGTTGGCATGCTGCCGCGGTTCTTTCGTTGCAGTCTTGGAACTATTCAAACCTACACTAGCCGCTGCGTGATGGCTCTCCTCGCACTGGAGAGAGACGTTGTCGTGTGGTCGGAACGAGACGAGAGGAGCGCGATAGCGTCACGCATTGAAGCTGAGTTCGGCTTTCGATCGTGCGTTGGTTTTGTCGACGGCACGCTGTTCGTCTTCCAGAACAAACCAGAACACAACAGCGCCGACTACTACAGTAAGAAAGCCAGCTACGTAATGGCGGGGTTAGTGGTTCGCGACGACACGAAGCGTATTGGGCACCTCTACACTGGATATGCAGGGGGCTCGCACGACGCTCGACTCATGGTGAACAGTGATCTTACTCTCCGGAATGACGAGCGTTTTGACAGCGCACAGTACCTACACGCAGACTCCGGCTTCGCTCTTGATGATCACGTTCTTCCGTGCTTCAAGAAGCCCCCGCACTCACAGCTTGCAAGTGACGAGCACGGCTTCACTAAGCAGCTGAGCAAGTTACGCGTACGAAATGAGCACCGCGTTGGTCTGCCTATGGGGTGATTCCAGAGTCTGAAGAGAATGCGGCTGCAGCTGCGTAACGCTCGAGACGCGACGCGCATTGTTGCTTCAAATCGTGTGTGTGCAGTCCTTCACAACTTGCTCCTGCTCGACAACATCAGTGTCGCTGATGCGAACGCTGAGAATGCGTGGGTCCCAGTCGCAGAGGAGGAACTCGATGTGGTTGGTGGCACTGCAGTGGATGAGCTCGTTCGTAGTGGCAACACTAGTGGAAAGCGTAGACGAGTACGTGAAATGCGTGACGTGTTAGACTTCCTACGCGAAACGAGCGTGTAGAAGAGCGCAATGAGAGACTAATGCGTCTGGATGAGACGTAGCTACGTGCACTTACTCGTTGTTGTTGTTCCCAAGTGGCAACCCATGAAGTACCATGTACTTGATCTCGGAGTCCGTGAAGGTCCCTAGCTTCTTCATTTCTTGAGCGTACGTGGTCTGCGAGTGAGCGATCACCATCGCCATTCTTTGTTTGGCGAGCTCATTGCGTTCCCGAGCAATCTCGATCCGATCTGAGAGGCTCTTCGCGATCGCCTCGTCGAGATCCAGCTGCTGCTTCTTCTTTTTCGGCAGTCGTAGTATTTCGACCGCTTGGGAGCGGCTGTGCCAGCACGCTCCGTTTACTGCCTCTGTTTTGTCACAGTGGTCGGAGAGGTCGTTTGATGTGGCTCCTCGCGCCGTGGAATCGCCATCCTCGTCCTCTGAGCCGTTCTCGTCGACGAAGCTGTCATTCTTGTCTCGAATCAAGAGGTCGACAAGCGGTCCGCCACCCAGACTACCTGTAGGTGCGACTGGCGTTATGCACACTCTGCCACAGAAAATGGGATCGAGGCGATCCCAGTACTTGCACATTGCGAGCAACGCGTCTGTGTCAAAGCCCATGAGTCATAGCTGCCGTCCCATTTCGTCTCCCGCCCCATCATGCGAAACCTTTTACGCGCTTGATTCCGTTCTGCTCGTCCTCAAGCATGATCCCAGCGCCAGTGTTCCTCCTCCAGTCTGATGCTTTCTGATACGAGTCTTGTAGTAGTGCAAGCTTCTGTTGGACGTCTATTTGCATGCGCCAAAATCAGTGAGCGGCGACCCGCTTCCATCACATAGCGTGGTTTTGCCTTACCTCTGTCGCTGCGGCGACTAATGCCCTCCTCACGCAACAGCCCAACGATTTAATTCGCGAGCACCTTCTTTGATATTTTCCTTCACCACCACGCCAGCGTCGAAGGTTTCCAGGAGTCGTGATCCAGTCCAGGAGCACTGCTGTGCAGCAGCGGCCACCGCGGACGGCGTCATCTTCCCAGCCGACCGGTCGCTTTCGGGACTTTGCGGCAACGTGAGGGGTATCGCGCTTTTGGCGCTCCTCCGCGGTTGGGATCGCTATCGCAGGTGGTGGTGCGGCATGTCCGAGTGCGGGAGCAATGCTTCTTGGGGTGGCGAACGTGTGCGTATTCATGGAGCTGCTCCTGTGTTCGTTTCCTTTTTGAGTTCTGTCGCTGTGTGAATTTGCTTCTCAATCCCAAACACAAGATCAGGAAAATGGGTAAGACGGCAAATGCCACTGCTTGGCTAGATTTCCTTTGTGATTTTGTGAAAGTTGTTGTCTGAAGCCCCCTAATATTGTAAAAGTTATGGCAAAAAGTAGAGTGTGCGATTTACTTGTCGTTGAATGTTTTTCATCTTTTCCAAAAGAGCAACGTTATTTTCTTTCTTCAAATTTGTAGGAGGCCAGTTCTTGAAATTTTACCTTCGGTATTTGAAACTCGGGCGCGAGAACGAGTTGGGAAAGAGAGAAAGAGAGAGAGAGAGAGAGAGAGAAAGATGGTAAGCTCGATGGGAGAGGTGAACTTGGATCGGATAGGCAATAGTAAAATCATGGGCTGCCTTGTACTGCTTCCTGATACGGATTAGATCGTGGCGTTGAAGTGCAGCGGGCGCTGGCGTCACGGTGTCTTCGATGTCAGCAGTATTGCAGAGGACATGGCGACATACAGCATGAGCAGAAGCAGGAGCAGCTCCTTGCCCTTGAACGTCTCGTTTTTGAACAGCGAGGGCGGTGTGACGTCGCCACTGCAAACGCTGTCGGTCTCGCTGTTTTTCTCCCTCCTCTCGGGCACTGCCGCTTGGCGCTGCGCGAACGCGTCGCGGACTCGCTCGAGAAGATCGAGCAGCGCAGGTGAGGCGCTCTCTCTTGGTGCGTGGCCCAGGTCGTCGCTCATGCGCATGGGCTCGCCCACTGGCCTCTGCGCGAAAGCATCTGTCGCCTTCTCGAACACGCGTCCCCACAGGCTCTGGAACGCCTCCATGCTTATGTCGCTCGATGCTGTCTCGAACAGCACCTCGGCGGTTTTGCCACCTGCGACGAGGCCGCCGACCCCGTTCATCGCTTGTGTCACAAGTCCATCGCACACCTGCGGCGCCGAAGCTGAGGAAACGCTGGTGCCACTGAAAGACGTCCAGCGCTTGAACGCGGTCGCAGCCGGGAGCTCACCGCCAGTGTTCTCGATCTTGGCGAGGTTACCACCCCGAGGCCGGTGCAGCATGTGAACCGACTTTCCGACCGCAAAGCCCGTGAGCGCGTCTGCAACTGGCGTCATCACGCCGCCGACGATGCCGCCGATGCGCTCGTCGCTGCTCTTCGCTTTCGCGACTTGGTCCCAGCACGCGATCTGTCCGTGCGGTCGGAACTCCTTGTGGAGCGCGCTCTCAATGCCAGTGATCGTACCGTCCATCGCTGCGCCGCACATGACTCCGCCCACGACAGCGCCGACCGGCCCACCGACAAGGTAGCCTTTCACGCCACCCGCGAGCACGGACACTGAGCGCGAGGAGCTCTTTAGCGCGCGGTCGCTGCGCTCATGATCGCCAATGGCGCGAAGTACCCCACCCTTGACGTGGCCGACGACGGGGATGCCGTCCGTCATGCCGTCTGCGACCCCGAGCAGCTCGGCCCCGGCGCGCTCACCCGCCTCTGCGGTCTTGTTCGCACAATGCACGACGGCGTCGTTGAGTACACGAACCTGGCCGAACGTAACGCCGCTGGCGATGCTCGTGCCAACAGTGGCGAGTGCCATGGCTACAGTCTCGCCCACGTGGCGCACAACGGTCTTTTCGGCGTGCTCGGCCGTGAACTTAGCCGAGTCTACGACCGCGTCATTGAGCGCCTGCACTTGACCGAACGTGGCGCCAGCAGCGACGGCAGTGCCGGCGGTCACAACGGCGCCGCCGAGGGTCGAGAGTTCGTTGCCCATGCGATGGGAAGTTGGGAAGGGAGAGAAGGCGATGCTTGAACGCGAGGGTGTCGGATGGAAAATGCGAATGAGAAGGTTCAAAGCGGAAGACGGCAGTAGTGCGGAGTGGCGGCGAGGGTGGCGCACATGAGCGACCACCGAGCAGGTGCGCTCATGCCGCCTTCTTTGATCCTTCAGCTGGCTGATCTTGTTGTGGGCGATATCTTCAATCAACATTCATTTTGTGACGACATACATTTTGTGACGACATGGTTTCACTATACCGACTGAAAGCAGTCCCGTCTGCTGTTCCTAAAATGTTCTGGTAAAGAGTACTGAAGAAGCTCGTTTAAGTACGTACTCGCGTTCGGGAAGTGTATCCAAAGCATACAATATTCAAGTAAAAAAAGCAAACAGAGCCAACACAAGTCGAGCGCTTCACAGGTCGAATTGACTTGGACTCATTATGTTTACCGCACTTCTTCGAGCATGCACAGTACTTGACCTCTGTAATTGCATGCTACAGAAGCCTATTTGACAGTGCGCAATCCTTTAGTGCTGTGGTCCGCAGCAATAAAGGAGTCCACAGCCTGTGTGGACTCAAGAGTGTGGAGAACTGGTGCTGGCGCACGCGTCCCATCCTCGGTGGCAATGTGCGACGCCCTCCATACGCATGTACATGCATGCATCATCGAGAAAATGGAGCTTGCGCACGCGTCCACATTTAATGAATGAGCGCAATGCGTGACCTTGTCGAAGCATTCGCCCCGTGAAGTTCGTGCACGAGCTGGAATGCGCACCACGTCCACTCCCATTCCTACCAAAACGAGCCTAAAATTCACAGAAACCCTATACTAAGCACCTTAGATATCACTAATTTGCCACTTTGAACAATGGCGAGCGCAGCAGCAATCGACCGCCGGACGCGCTGTGGCACTGTCGTCACGCGCGGCATCCTCCTGACGGTACACGACCTCTATGGCGGCCGCCTGCCGCTGCTCCCACTCGAGCTCTACTTCCAGCTTCGCCGGCACCACGACGTGCAGCCCTTCCGCTTCCGCCCACGTACGCAGGTGCGGCGCTTCCATGACACGCGGTCAGTTGCTTTCTCGCTGTCACGGGCAACACAGCGCTAACGCTTCTTTCTGTCTCTCTTCGATCGTGGCCATTGAGCAGACGCTCGAAACCTCCGGTAAAGGTGCGCATGTGTGCGCTGTAGTCTCGTGCTCTTCGCATTGCCAGGTCACGCCTTACACCATTTCTAGCACTTGCGGAGCTCTTGCGAAGCCAGAAGCCGCACACAGCAGACGACGACGGCGCGATCAACTTTGTCACGCACGGCTACGGCGCACTGGTGCTGCGGGTACGGCAATCGACGTGGCGCGTCGCTAGTGGGCGAGTGCACGTAACTACCGCTTGAGCTCTTGAGAGCACACTAACGCGAGGCGTGTGGGGTTCGCCAGGAAGCGTTTCGGTATGTCGACTGGAACTACACCAAGTCGAAGGTCGTCATGCTCGCACCGCCCAATCGCGGGTACGCATGTCAAAGTGGCCGCAAGCTGCTGTTCAAATGAATGGCTGCGAGGCAACCAACCGTACACTGTGATCGCAATGCAGGATTCGGTACTACGCAGCGATGAAGAAGCACATTGGCATCGCTGGGTACGGCGGCGTGGCTGCTGAGGAGCTCGCGACGTTCACGGACGAGAGCCTCGACTTGCGGCTGGGCAAACTGCCGCGCCGGTGCTACCCGCTCATCCTCTCGGGCTCGCTCAGTCTCAACCCGTTCAACCAAGCAAACTACCCGAACGACGGCACTGTAACGGTGGACGAGACGACGCTCCCAGGCGAGTTTCGCCACCAGGTACGCACGCAGTTTGACCAGATCAGTCGGGTGGTCTGTTGCGATTCTCACCCGTTGTTGTCTCCTATATACGTGCAGGTGCTGCCAGTGTCGCACTACCTGTTGCCCACACACCCGACTGCTATTTATCTCGCGCGCTCGTTCCTCGAAGCGTAGTCAGTCCACTATTGACAACGTGGTCTGCACGGAAGCAAAAGAACATTTTGAAGCCACATACATTCGCTCACAGTGACTGACACCCAAGCCCTGTTAAATTCGCAGTGGGGTGACTTGGTCGACATCTGGACACAGACTACAGTGCTGGAGCGGACCCTTTGGTGCTCTTGTGAGCCTCAGCTACTGGTGACGCAACAAAGCAGACGGGCTCCCCTCTTGCGCCTGGAGCACAGGAGACCCTGAGCCGCCATCACGGAGCAGCAGACTCCCTGATAAATAAGAGGAATGGCGTCGGCGCCACTCAGTGGAAGTAGCTGCGCGCGTAGCTTGCGAGCGCCACGTCCGGGTGCTTGAGCACCACCACGAGTAGCCCGAACGCGCCAATCGCACCGAGCACGACCGCGAGTGCGAGCAGGAAGCGCAGCAGGAGCACAATGAAGATGCCGCACAGAATGTCCTTCGCCTCGCCCTTGAACACTTTCATGGACTTTGGCGCGCCGTTCTCTTGGTGCGCCACGTCCAGGAACTCGTGCTTGAGATGGATGACGCGGCGGCGCTCGCCTGCTGACAGCAGCTGTTGGTGCAGCGCCATCTTGACTTTCGCATGGAACGCCGACGGCGGCCGCGGGCGGTGGTGTTCGCTTATCGGGTTCATTGCAGTCAGCTGTGGAGCAGCACGCACGGGGTGCGAGTGAAAGCGTGAGTGAGCGAGCGAGGCAGAAGTGAAGCACTGACGTGCGCACCCGACTCAGTCTCAGCCAACCACGCACCCACAACAAATGCCGCTTTCCCGACGAGCAACTGCGAGTGGATTCGCACAACAAACTCGTGGTTGGCTACCAACTGGGTGCGATCGAGCAGCGTGCGGTTGAGTGCTGTTGCTGATGATCGGCAACGCGCGGTCTGTGATGTGGATGGCGGACTGAGTTGAAGGTTGCGGCGGCGGCGAGCGCGCAACAACGCAGTCGAAAGAAAAGCCAGTGAGGGTTTGCGGAGGTCTCTCACCCAATCATCGATAAGGGTTTACGCTCACAAATACAGCGAAGAGCATGATGGCGATGATCTCAAAAACGCCGCCGCTCGGCCTGCGCAGCGTGCTCGAACCACCAGCGCGTTCATGGTGACGACCACGTGCACTCTTGTCCCCACAACCATAGCTCTCTATTCCGCTACCGACCAATGTCATTCGCATGTCGCGCACACAACGATGACGCCACTTTGCACAAACACAAAGATGATGACGCGAAAACCCATTTTCCACCCACCCGAACCCAATACCAAAGTATTTCTTGCTAATGAAGAAAAACAGCAAGTGGATCAACACTGTCAAAGCTTCGGCGCGAGCGAGACGACCTTGGCCACGATGACTGTGACGTCGTCCGGCTTGAGGTTGTGGCGAACCGACGCCTTGACCACGTTCGTGGCCGCGTGCTCGGGGTCTTCCGCCACCACGTCCACGAGTCCCGCGATCTCCGTGTGCCAGTTCCGTCGCCACGCTACGAGGGGCTGTCACCGAACGCCCATCCGTCAGGCAACTACTAGCTCAAGTACCTCAAACAATCGTAGCCATGACCAACTTCACGCACTGGTTGGAAGGACGGCGCGCGCACGAGCGTTGGCGAAAAGTTGTCCCAGACGCCGTCGGTCGCGAGCACAATGATGTCGCCGTCCTGCACTTCGATCTCGCCAGAGTCCGCCTGAACCAGCCACGGAACCGCCGCACCAGCAGCACACAAACAATCCGTCAGCTCCCTCCTAACTACCACCCGAATCGGCTTCTTCCATCTCCAGGACGCGAGACGCACATCGCGTGGGTGGTTCTCGATCGCGCCGTAGCTCTTGAAGCGCGGCGGGATCTTCGCGAGTTGGTACGGAGCTCGGCCGTAATACTGTAGTGTAGCGCACAAGAGATCACAGGCGAACGTTAAAAGTAGCAAAGGGTCGACGACCAACGGCGTAAAGAATATCGCAACGACTGGGAAACGCGTCGCTCTCACCTGGAACTTGCTGCGGAAGATGACCGTGTTGTCGCGGATGACCACGAAGCCCGAGTCGCCGAGGTTCGAGTACTCGAGCACGGGCGTGCCGGCCGCCGACTCCTTCACGCGCACGAGGCACGCAGTCGTACTGCCTGCCTCCACGCTCTCGTCCAGCAAAGCCTGCGCGTACGCATGCGCCAGCACACGCTGCGTCGTCACCTCAAGGCCCGCGTCTGCGCTTTCGCGCACGAACGCGCTAGCGTTGCGCATGAGGCTGCGCGAGATCTCGCCCGGGTCCACGCCGTTCTCGTTCCAACCGCCGACGCCGTCGGCGACGCCCACGACGCTTGGCGACACAAAGTACGAGTCCTCGCCACACGCCTCAGGCGCCGCTGTTACACCTTTACGCAATGCGCAGCGCTTGTTTTTGCACGCCGCTTGCGCGTCCAGGAAGAACGCTGCTGCCTTGGCCGCGCCACGACTGTTGCCAGCGCTCGCGGACGAGCTGAAGAAGCTGCGCGGCGAGAAGCTGAAGCCCCGGGCGCCGCCGCCGCTGGCGATGCAACTGCCGGTGGCTGGCAACCTCCGCTGGAGCCCCGGAGTCCGAAGCCCGCGGGCGCCAACGGCGGCACCGCCGCGTCTCACAGCGAGGTGCATGCCGGCTGGCGGTCGTTGGCTGTGTGTGCGCGAGGAGTGTGTGCTTGCAATTCTTGATCAGGTGAGGAGCCATTGAAACGGGTTGGACATGTAGTATATAACACAACATGTAACTTTCGAAAGTTGGACATAATTAGTAAAATGCAGAGCGCATTTAAGCGGAGATCCACAGTGTGTGCAGTTCTTTGGCCAGCACGACACCCCACACTTTCAAGCCTGCCGTCGGACATCGAGGAAGAGCGCGATGTCGTGGTCCAAGCACAAGAAGATCCTGGCGATGGCCAAGGGCTACCGCGGCCGCGCCAACTCGTGCTACCGCACGGCCATTAACCGCGTTGAGAAGGGGCTGCAGTACCAGTACCGCGACCGCAAGCAGAAGAAGCGCGTACGTGGCTTGCCTCTGTTTTTCGCGATCCCGCCACTGTGGATGCCATTTTGTATGCTTCACACGCGAGGCCGCCACTGTGTGTGTGCGGAATTTAATGCGCGCTGCGCTTTAGTACCAGCTATGGCGCCGCTAGCTACTCTATGCTTCGGTATTTGCAGCTTTCCTAACACGCTGGCCTGCTGTGCGTCATTCAGGATATGCGCTCGCTGTGGATCCAGCGCATCAACGCTGGCGCTCGCCAGGAGGGCACGACATACTCGAAGCTCTTTGGCGAGATCGGCGGCTCGGGCATCGAACTGAACCGCAAGGTGCTCGCGGACCTGGCGGCCACGGAGCCGTACAGCTTCAAGTCGGTGCTGGAGATCGTGAAGCACTTCAAGCCGCTCGTGTCGCCTCTCAAGGAGGCGTAAGCCGCACTACAAGCACTGACAGGTGGGAGTGAAGCGAGAGGTGCTGAGTTGGCAGTGCTGGCGGTCTCCACGTTGGGCTGAAGACTGCAGTTGAAGACGGGCGTTCGCTTGCACAGGAGGACGATGACGAGCGCAGGAGTGATCATTAACATGTTTCAGTACTTGGTAGCTCCGCGTGAGTGGCTGTGGTAGTGATGAGTTGGCGACATGGCATGTTCGGCACTCACACGCGAGTCATATCCGTCACAACAAAGCGCTACAGACTCCAGTCGCTCCTCAAGAGCCGCAGCAGCAGACCCTCTCCCAAGGGCCTCTTCTCCCACTCGCCGCCTACTTCTTCTTCAGGATTGCAGCGACCTTCTTCTCGACCGACCGGCCCTTCTTCAAGTCCTCCTCCAGGTCAATGAGCGTCCAGATGCCGTCGATCATGGTCTGCACGAGCTCGACTTCCGAGTACCCGATGCGCGCCTTGTTCGAAACGTCGTAGACGCCTCCTGGCCCCGGCGGCGAGTGCTCGCCCTTGGCGCCACGGGCTTGGAGCCCGAGTGCGTCGCAGAGTGCGTAGAAGCGGTCCGAGTTGGTCGAGAGAGCTGGGAACTTGATCATCACGCTCGCGCGCAGGCCCGTGCCGAGGTTCGACGGACACGTGCACACGAAGCCTAGGTGGTCGTCGTACATGTACTCGCGGCCCTCGCCCTGGACCACGGCTTCGACGTCCGAGACCCCGCGACTAAAGCGCGCAAACACGGCTTGGACGTCGCCGCCGTCTTGCATCGCGATCACGCGCATGTGGTCCTCTTCGTTGACCCAAACGAGGAATGTCTTGCTGTCGTTGTGGAAGATCCCACGGCCGTCAGGCCAGTCGCGCGCAGCGCCAGCGTTCGTGAGCAGCGTGCCACCACCAGGCTTCTGGAAGAGGAAGTGGTCGTCGATCAGCTGCTGCTCCTCGGCCTTTGTCATCTTGGCGAGTGGGTAGTACTTGCCCTTGAGGTCGACGGAGAGGTTGCTCAGCGCCTTTGCCAGCACGCGCTCGACCTCACGGCGTTCCCCACGGGTCGTCCCAGGCGGCAGCGCGAGCCCACGCACGCTCCGACCGGCGCGGATGCGCGTCGAGACCACGTAGCTGTCTGGGATCTTGCCGTTCCGGATCTTGGACGCGTCAATGTCCGTCTTGTGCGTGTCCGACGGCTTGTAGCCGTGCCAGCCTTCGATCACGAGGTCCATGAGCTCCTTGAACGTCGCGTACGACTCCTCGTCGCCCGCGACAACACCGACGCCCAAGTGGGGCGTGTCGATGCCTGTCTGGATCGCTTGGTCGAGCGTGTACCCGCTCGGCGTCTTGCGGTCCTTGAGCTTGGCGTAGATCGTGGGGCTCAGGTGCTTCGCCATGAGGCTGCGGTGCTGGGGCGTGAGCACCGGATAGCTGTCGTACTTGGCGCTCGCACTGCTGCTGCCGCTGACTCCGAGGTCCTTCTCGATGTTGCGCAGTCGCAGCGAAATGTCCTGCAGCGTCTCGGACGTCGACGCGCTCTCGGCCGGCTGCGACGAGGCCGAGAAGTTGGCCGCCACGAGACCGAGCGACAGCGCACCGGCGCCAGCGATGAAGCCGCGGTTCTGCTTGAGCATGCGGGCTGTGTGTATAGGAGGGCGGCAACGACAAGCAGCAGAGTTGGAGCAGACGCAGAGCAGGCACGTTAGCCCTGCGTGTACGGGTGGGTACAGACACTTACCAGCAAGAGCAAGCGAAACGTACTCAACATGGTGGTCGAGTAGGCTTTGTGAAGAGCTGCGCTTGGACGGGAAGGGGGCTGGGGTGCTTCTCCGCAACGAGGGTGGTTGCGAAATGAGTGGAGATCTCAAGAGTCGAGTCTCACGTAGAGCCTCGCAGATGTTCATGTGTGGGGAGTGGAAGGTCGCAATGCTCCGCGACTTTTCGTTGTTTGGTAAGATCGCGCGTAATTGCAGAAGTAGGCATTCCACCACTGGTGTCTTGCAGCTTGTGGACCAAGTGCTGCAGCTGACAGGTGCGAGCGGTTGAATGCATGGTCACCACATCACATACATGCGTACTCCGCAAATAAGATTGTGTGTGTATGTGTGATGAGCGCTCGCTGCTTCCTGCTGTGCGACGGAGCGATGATGAAAGTGCCAGCGGCAGCTGAGCCCAAGGAACCCTTCTCGACACCAAGCCAACCAACCAATCAAGCACCCGTCGTCACCACCCCAGTCTGCTACTGCGCCAGTATTTCCTGCCTGCCTGAAGCCGCTGGCCGTCTGCCGACACCAGCATCAACCCGCTCATGCGCCACCCCGGCCGCGGAACGCGCGCACGCCCCGACCGAGCCCACCGTTGCCGCCCATGCCCATGCCACGCATGCCCTGGCCGCCCATCGCTGCGCTCATGGGTGCACCGCCTTGGCCTGGCCCGCCCTGCGGCTGCTCCGACTTGGGGTTGCGCACCGTCTCATCGACCGACAGGATCAAACACGCAGCCTCCGTCGCTGCAGCGATCGAGTTGATCTTGTTCGCAGCCGGCTCCCACACGTGCGCTTCGTACGTGTCGCATATCCCACCCGAGTTGATGTCAACCCCGAACCACTTGCCCTCGTCCGGGTCCTTAAAGTGCTTCTGGCGCAGCCGGTTGAGAATGTCAGTCGAGTCGTGTCCCGCATTGTCCGCGATCTGGCGCGGGATGATCTCGAACGCTTTCGCGTACGCGTTCACAAGCAGCTGTGCTTTGCCTTCAATCGTGCGCGCGTACTGACGCAAGTGACGCGACACCTCCATCTCAATCGCACCGCCGCCAGCGACCACAGCAGCCGACGCGACTGTGCGCTTCACGACCATGAGCGCGTCGTGGACCGACCGGTGCGCTTCTTCAATGAACTGCTCTGCGCCACCACGCAGCACGATCGTTGCGCTCTTCGCTTGGCTGCAGTCCATAAAGATGTTGAAGCGTTCGCTGCCGACTTGGCGCTCTTCAAAGCGGCCGCAGGTACCGAGCACCGACAGCGTCATGTCGTGCACTGACGTCTGGACGACACCGCCAGTCGCCCGCTGCGTCCGCTCCATGTCGTCCTGCGCGACACGACCCGCGCAAAAGAGACCGCGGTCTGCAAAGTACTGCGTCGCGAGGTCGCCGATCGGCAGCTTCGACAGGATGATCTGCGCACCGCTCTTGACGCAGAGCTCGAGCTTCTCGTAGATAATGTTCCACTCGGCGTCGACAATCGACTGGTACTGGTCCGGGTCGTCAATGCGCACTTCCGCGTTCTCTTTCTCCGACTTGAGCTCGAGCTCGACGTTCAGCAGCAGGATCTTGGGGTTCGCAAACGTCTTCTGCTGCTGTTCAAAGCCCGCGTACGAAAACGTCTTCTTGAACGCGACGCCGTTCACGAGGAACGAGTCGGTCACCGAGCCGCCCTGCACTTTCTTCACGCCGACCATCGTGATGTCTTGGTCCTCGTCGAGGCTCAGGACAGCGTCGACAATCTGAGACAGCAGGGGGTAACCGATGAGCTAGATGCAACACACTATACCCGACCGACAAATACTCAGTACGAACGGACTGACCATGGGGGAGAAGAACGCCTTGTGGCGCGAGATGAGCTTCGAGTTCAGCGCCGTCCCTGCGACGCGCTCGAGCATCTGGCGGCGGCCGACAACGTCCGACTCGGCGACGCGCACTTGGATCTCCTTGACCTTCTGGACCGCCACCTGCCCGGCCTTCCGGTAGCTCTAGAGGTGGTGTGCGGACACATACAAACCACCAGCTTAGTTTAGTTTAAGTGGCCGACTCAAAAGATGCCGCCCAAAGACGCTCGCACCTTCATGATGAGCTGCGGATGCATGTTCTCTTCAATGAACGGCTTGGCTTGGCGCAGGAACTCGGCGCCGAGCAGCACGACCGACGTCGTGCCGTCGCCGACTTCAGCGTCCTGCGACAGCGAAATGTCCACGAGCGTCTTGGCCGCTGGGTGCACGACGTCCAGCAGCTGCATGATCGTCGCGCCGTCGTTCGAAATCGTCGTCTGCGAGGGTTGAAAGAGATTGGTCAGCGTGTCGTGCGTTCTTCCTTAACTGAAAGACGCCACTCACTCGCTCACTCATTCAAAAGCGCACCTTGTTGCCGGCGTGGATGAGCTTGTCCATGCCACGCGGGCCGAGCGTCGTGCGCACGGCCTCCATCACAGCCTGGCAGGCGTTGATGTTGCTGATGAGCTGCGCCTTCCCCTGGCTCGTGTCCGTGCCCTCCTTGAGCAGAATGATCTGCGGCTGCTGCGCTCGGCCAATTCATCATAGAGAGAGAGAAGGAGCGATGGGAGAACGAGGCCGCACGCACACAAGCACGAAACGCAGTCAGCGCTTCTCTCGTCTCCTCTCCTCAGTGGCGCACACACCCATCTTTCGTACCATCATCATGGTCGTCGCTGCGGCAAAGCTCTCAGCTCCGTTGTGGCGTCTTGTTGGGCAGGAAGATTTTAGATTTTTTCCCCACACCACAGAACGAGACAGCACTGTAGTGTCTTCTTTAAAGTGCGAGCAACCCTTACTCGCACTTACGACGTTCGCCACACTACGCTTGTCGCACTTTGTGATCAGCAAGATCACGACCAGCATGGCACCTCCGTCAGCTGCCACCATCCGCGCGGTCTACAAGTGCCTGCTGATCGAGGCACGCGCGCTGCAGCGCCAACCGCAGTTCGTGCTACGCAATGCGCTGCGTCTCGAGCAGTGGGGATCGGGCCACTTTGTTGAGGCGCGTCCGTCCGGAGCCGAGCAGAAGGAGGCGGCAGCGGCATTCGCGGCTGTCCGCTCGCTCGGGCACTTTCTGACGCTGCAAGAGCGCGGGTTTACGCGTGACATCGTAGACGGCGTGGACATTGCCAGCATTATCCGTGAGAGTTTCCGTGAGAACGCGGGCTTGCAGCACCCGCAGGTGCGTACTTGTTGTTGGTATGAGGTAGGCAGACGCGCATTTGAAGTGGACGGTAGTTCATGTATATTGGTCGTGTTTGGACAGGAGATCAGCGACAAGCTGGACGAAGCCATCATGTACGTTCACCCAACTTGCGCATGCATGCGATGCTCAATAGTGTGATTAACGGAGTGGTGTCGAGACGCTGTAGTGCGCTACAGGAGCTGTCGGAGCAGCTGTTGCTCGCAAAGTGCTCCAGTGGTGCGTTGTCGAGTAGAACGAAAGCTGCGGTCATCCTAGTCGCGTAGAGTGGCGCTGCGTGAATCACTCATTGTATGTGTGGCTCCTTCCTTCTTCTCTCTCTTGTTCACAGTCACGACGACACGCGGCGTGCGCATCGAGGCCACGAGCAAGTACGTCGAGACGCACTCGAACCCTGAGCAGAACGTCTTCCGCTTCACGTACCGCATCACGATCACAAACGAGAGTGCGTTCGCCCTTCTCTGAGTGCTCCATTCACTCCCTGCCAGTGGTTGCGAAACGCTCTCTCTCACGCTCGTTCTACCCTTGTCGCTTTCACACACACAGACGAGCACGAGTCGGTGCAGATTCTCGGGCGTCAGTACACGTTCGAGAGCGAGAAGGGCCAGCGCATCTCATTGCCGCGGAACTCGCCCGGAGTGGTCGGCGCAACGCCCGTGTTGGCGCCAGGGGAGGCGTTCGAGTACGCGAGCGGCGTGGACATTGACGCGCCACGCGGCACTGTCACCGGCTGCCTGCACGCACTGTGCCGCAGCGACGCACCGGACGGCGACGAGCTCTTTGACGCGTTCGTGTCCAAGTTTGCGCTGCTCACACCGGCTGCTGCCCAGAAGCAGTAGCCAGCCACGGGAGGCAAACACGCACAGTAGAGACCCACCCATCCCAATAAGGCACGCACGCAACGGAATGAGCTGCGTCCATCCATCCATCCATCTATTCGCCACTGTTGCGCGTCACGAACTCGTGAGGCGCAGCTGGTAAGCGGCTGCCAGCCAGCTCTCCACCGACGGCGACCGAGACTGCCTGAGCGATCAATCGATCGATCCATTCCATGGCTCACTCGACGAGCGCGTGGTACGACGGGTAGTACATCTTGGACGCAATGTAGTCCTCGAGACTCGCGCCACGGCGGATCTTGGGCCGGAAGCCCGCGATCTCGTCGTCGAGCGCGCACTGCATGACTGCGGTCGCGACCTTGAGCGAGACGTGGCGGATGTTGCTCACAGACGGGAACACCTGGCCGTTCGCGACTTCGTCCTCGGTCATGCACTCGGACAGCGCCTTCGCGGCGGCGTACAGCATGCGGTCCGTCACGCGCGCCATCTGCCCAACCGTGCACGCGAGCCCGACGCCTGGGAAGATGAACATGTTGTTGCACTGGCTCACAGCGTACTCCTTGCCTTGGAACGTCACGGGCGCGAACGGACTCCCGCTCGCAAACACACACCGACCGTCGGTCCAGTCGTACGCTTGCTGCGCTGTGCACTCGGCCACTGACGTCGGGTTCGAGAGCGGGAACACGATCGGCTGCGCTACGTGCGTCGCCATCTCCTCGACGGCCGCTTGCGTGAACGCGCCGCTCGCAGCGCTGAGTCCGAGCAACATGGTCGGCTTCACGTGCTTGACGACGTCGAGCAGACTCGACTTGTCGCCCATGTCGCTGCGTGCAAAGTACCGCTGACCGGACGAGAGTCCTGCTCGCGACGTGCTAATGAGCCCGTGCTGGTCGAGGATGTGGAACCGCGAGCGGGCTTCGTCGGCCGAGAGCCCTTCGCGCAGCATCCCCTGCAGCAGCGTCGTCGCAACGCCGAGGCCCGCGCTCCCGGCTCCGACGATCACAATACGCTGATCCTTCAGCGGCACTTGGACGCGTGCGCACGCACTGAGCGCACCTGCGAGCACGGTTGCGCCAGTGCCTTGGATGTCGTCGTTGAAGCAGAGCTGCTTGAGCCGGTACGCGTTCAGCACGTCCGCAGCGTGGTCGCTTGAAAAGTCCTCAAACTGCACGAGTGCGTTCGGCCAGCGGTGGCGAACGGCGCGCATGAACTCGTCGACAACAGCCCAGAACGCCTCGCCTGTGAGCCGCGGGTGTTGCATGCCGAGGTAGAACGGATCTTCGAGGAACTGCTTGTTGTTCGTGCCCACGTCGAGCATCACAGGCAGCACTTTGCGTGGATCAATGCCGCCAGCAGCCGAGTAGAGCGCGAGCTTCCCGATCGGAATGCCCATGCCGTTCACGCCGAGGTCGCCGAGCCCGAGGATGCGGCTGCCGTCTGTTACGACAATCACTTCAACGTCGTCGCACTCCCAGTTGTGCACCATCGCGCCAAACTGCGACCGGTCCTCTGAGCTAAAGAACATCCCGCGTGGGCGGCGAAAGATGCTGCCGAACTTCTGGCACACGAGCCCGACAGTCGGCGTGTACACGACCGGCGCTGCGAGCAAGACAGGGTTGCAGGCGTTGTGAGCACACACAGAGCGACAATGGACGCAGTAGCATGAACGACGCACCCATCTCGGCCATGTGCTTGATGAGGAGGCGGAAGAAGAGCGTCTCGTTCCGGTTCTGTAGGTCCGAGAGGAACATGTTCTTGCGGAGTGGGTCCGGCTCGGCTTGGTACACTTCGTAGAGCTTGGCGAGCTGCGTCTCCATGTTGAGGCGACGAGGCGGCACGAGTCCGCGCAGTCCTGCGAAGCGTACACACGATCACCACCACCAATCAATCACAGAGCTCAGAATTGCTGGCTGGCTGGCTCCAACCGTCCACCTACAGGCAGGCAGCACGTGCGTTCGTACCGAGACGGTCGCGCTCCTCGACCTTGAAACCCGTGCCCTTGTTGAACAGCGGGTCGTGCACCTGCCACCCATCCATCGTTTGTGTGAGCGTCACCTCACGTCCTCCACCCGTCGCATTACATTACAAGCTCGCAACGTACAATGCTGATGCCGCGCTTGCCCGTCTTGATGGGCGGGTTGTACTTCTTAAGGTCGGTGATCTTCTTGCGGAACGGCTCGGCCTCGGCCTCCTCCTCACGCGTCGGATCTTTGATCTCAAAGCTGGCGTCGGACGCGAGCGCCCGCAGCTGGAGGAACTGGCCTCTTGCAGCGGGCGTCAGACGCGCGCGCGCGAGCGTGGCGTTCGTCGCGCGGCGCAGCATCGGAAGCAGCAAGGAAGTGGGCGGAGCCGGGTGGGGGTGCGGGGCGAGGCGGGGTGGCGAAAGGGGAAATGCGCAACCAGCGCTGGTGCTGCTCGGCGACTGGAGCTCGTGCTGCTTGGACTGCGAGTCGGAGGAGCAAATCAAGAGCGCACGAGTCTGCCGCGTCACACAGTCCAGTTCTTCAAGGTGAGTTTCCAGGATATGTCAGGCTTATATATGTAATTTTTATATAATTAAATGTTCTTTTTTTATAATATATATTATCACAGGGGCTAGTTTTACAGTTTTTAGTAAAGTACTGGCGAGATGGGTGAAGGTTTTGTGGATGGGGAGTCTGTTTTAGTGATTTACACTTTACCTGCAGCGACACGATTCGGTAAAATTTTGCATTTCGTGGCGTTCAGCGCTCATGATTCGACGAAACTGCGCTTTGGATGGGACACTTTGTGTGCAGTTGCAAAACTCAAAAGATCGCTTGCGTGGGTTCATTTGCGATTCGTCGAGCCAGAAGAAAGCCCACGGGTGAGCTGCGTGCGTGCGTGTGTCGCGTGTCGTGCGTTGGTGGGGTTGTGTTGTGTGCATGTGGCGAAAAGCTCACAATGCTGCTGCGGGCGTGCCGCCTCATCCTCCTCCCAGTTCGCAAAGAAGCCGACATCTCTCAACCCCCAACCACTACCGTTCCCCCCCTTCAACAGCTACCATGTCAGAAGTGGACCCTGCGTTCCACGGCGCCGGTCAGCAAGCCGGACTCGACGCCTGGCGGATCGAGAACCTCAAGCCCGTGCCGGTGCCTGCAGCGGACATTGGTCGCCTGCACAATGGCGACAGCTACATTTTCCTCAAGACGTCGCAGGAGAAGAGGTGCGTAAGGGTGCTGCTTGCTATCCCCCCTTCCTTCCAGTACCAGAGGACTTACCCTGCTATGGACGTCTGTACTGTACTCTCCCCTTCCCCACTGTAGCGGCCTGTCGTGGAACATTCACTTTTGGCTCGGCAAGGAGACGTCGGCGGACGAGAGCGGCGTGGCCGCTTTCAAGACCGTCGAGCTCGACGAGTCGCTTGGCGGCGGCCCCGTGCAGTACCGCGAATGCCAGGGCCACGAATCGGTGCGTGCCTGTGTGTAAGCGGCGTCCCCCTTCCCATGTTCGTCCCCTTCTGACCACGACAAGTGCTTGTCGTCTCCTCAATACCCTCCTATCCACACCCACAGGAGCTCTTCCTCTCATACTTTAAGAAGATCGGCCTTGAGTACCTCGAAGGCGGCGTCGCGAGCGGCTTCAAGACCGTGAACCGCGACGAGTTCGAGACGCGGCTGTTCCAAGTCAAGGGCAAGCGGACTGTCCGCGTCACGCAGGTGCCAGTCACGAGTGCGTCGCTGACTGCTGACGATGTCTACGTGCTCGACGCGGGTCTTGAGCTCTACGTGTTCAACGGCAAGAGCGCGAACCGGATGGAGAAGGCGAAAGGCCTCGAGTTTGTGCGCAAGCTCAACAACGACGCGCGTGGCGGTCGCGCGAACCTCACGTTCGTGGACGAGGAGCCGCAGAACACTGCGTTCTGGGGCCTTCTCGGCGGCTACAAAGACGTGACGCGCGTGGGCGAGTCGGACGACGAGCACGAGCGTATTGCGCGCAAGAACACGACCGTGCTGCACGTGAGCGACTCGACGAGCGCGCTCCGTGTCGAAGACGTGACGCCTGCGAACGGCGTGCTCACGAAGAGCTTGCTCAAGACGGAGGACGTGTTCATTGTCGACGTGGGCGACGTTGTCTTTGTCTGGGTCGGCAAGCACGCGTCGGACGCAGAGCGCAAGAACGCCATGACGTGCGCGACCAAGTACCTGGCGCAGAACAGCCGCTCGCTGCACACGCCCATCACGCGCGTGGTCGAGGAGGGCGAGCCGCCGGTGTTCAAGGCGCTTTTCAAGGCCTGGACGACAGCGCGAATGATCGACTTTAGCCGCCAAGCGAGCGTCGGTGTCGCCTCATCGTCGGCGTCGCAGTCGAAGATCGACGTGAGCGCGCTGTTGTCGGCTGCTGCGACAGCGGAAGACGACATTGGCGTGGACCCGACGCAGGCCGGGAAGCACGACGTGACGGTCTGGCGCATTGAGAACATGGAGAAAGTGGAGCTCCCGAAGGCGCTCTACGGCCAGTTCTACGGCGGCGACAGCTACGTCGTGCTGCACAGCATCACGCCACCCAGCGGCAAAGCGACGCACGTGATCTACTTCTGGCAGGGCCGCCAGTCGTCGACGGACGAGAAGGCGTCGGCCGCACTCTGGGCCAAGAAGCTAGACGACGACATGGGCGGATCGCCTGTGCAAGTGCGTGTCGCACAGGGCAAGGAGCCAGCGCACTTTCGCGCGCTCTTCCAAGGTGCGATGGTCGTCCACGCTGGCGGCAAAGCGAGCGGCTTTACGAACTCGGACGAGACGGACTCGTACGACACGGACGGCGTGGCGCTGTACCACGTCAAGGGCACGTCGCAAGCGAACACTGTAGCGTCGCAGGTGGACGAAGTGGCCGCGAGCCTCAACTCGGGTGACTGCTTCTTGCTCGTGACGCCGCAGACCGTGTTCGCGTGGGAAGGCGCTGGGAGCAGCGACGCTGAGCGCGAGACGACTGTGAGCATCGCGTCGCTGCTCCAGAAGCACCGCGCAGTCGAAGTGGTCATGGAAGGCAGCGAGAGCGACGCGTTCTGGGACTTTTTGGGCGGCAAGGGCCCGTACGCAAAGACGAAGGGTGAAGTGGAGGTCCCGCACACGCCGCGGCTCTTCCACTGCTCGAACACGTACGGGTACTTCCACGTCGAGGAGATCTTTAGCTTTGCGCAGGACGACCTGAACGTCGACGACGTCTTCCTCCTTGACACGTACACGTCGCTGTACATTTGGGTCGGTGACGGCGCGAACGAGCCTGAGAAGCGCGAGGCCGTGCAGCTCGCAGACGAGTACCTCGCCCTCGCGAAGAGCGATGGCCGTGAGGACGGCACGCCCGTCATTTCGGTGTACTGCAGCAACGAACCGCCGATGTTCACGAGCAACTTCTTGGCGTGGGACCCAGCGCTCTTCAAGCAGAACGAGTTCGTGGACCCGTACGAAGCGCGGCTCAAGAAGCTCAAGGCGGAGAACGAGAAGAACCGCCCGAAAGACGCGGTCGGCACGGTCTCGAGCGAGGCGTTCCGTACGCCTCCGGCAGCAAAGGCGGCAGCGGCGCCTCCTGCTCCTGTGAAGGCGGCCGGCGGCAAGGACGAGACGTTCTCGTACGAGCAGCTCGTGGCGGGCGTGGACGGCATCGACATTGCGAACAAGGAGGTACCACCGCCGACAGGCTGCTGCTGTGTGTGCATGTGACAGCTGCGTGGTGGCTGGTGGCTGGTGGCTGGTGGCAGGAGCCAAAACAACGTCTCAAACCCCTGTGTCGTGTGTGGTGTGGTTGTGGTGTCGTGCAGCGGTACTTGTCGGACGCCGAGTTCCTCGAGGTCATGGGGGCGACGAAAGCCGACTTTGCGAACCTCCCAAAGTGGAAGCAGCAGGCGAAGAAGAAAGAGACGAAGCTCTTCTGATCGCTCGGAAGTCTCCATCCCATCCCATGCCCCCATTAAGAAAGCGACAGAGAGCCCAGGCAGTTGTCGTAGTTATGGGGGCGTGATGACGTGGCAACCCCACGCCCACCCGAATCAAATCGAACAGAGAGCTTCGAGGTCGAAACAAATGGATTCCGAGCGAAAAATCAAGTGATTCTCTTCCAATTTTCAAAGATTGCGAATTTCTCGCTTGAAAGCCCACGTCCTCCTCAGATGACGACTGTCGTGCCGCTCAGTGACAGGTTCCGCCTTGTGTGCCTCTCGAAGGAGGAGCTCAAGGTGCAAACAAAGGTGGACGACTACGACATGTGGGGTGCGCCGGCGCTCTCGCACGCGCAGTATCAACACAAGGAAGCGCTCCAGCGCGCCACCGCCTTCTCGCGTCGCGGGTCCGTGTTCTGGGCACTCGTCGAGCGCACGAACGCCGACGACTCGACGAGCGATGCGGAGCTCGAAGCGGGTCGAGACCCCATCTGTGTGCACTGTGAGAGCCACCGCTTTGACTGCATCTTCCGCAAAGCGAGCGGCGAGCTCGTGCGCGGGCATTCCCACCACATTGGCTCGGTGTTTACGCTGCCAGCGTACCGCAAGCAAGGGCTCGCGACGTTCTTCATGAAAGAGATCGTCACGCACATGGCGCAGCTCCCAAACGCAGTGGCGTCCGTGCTCTACTCGGACATTGGAGCGGACTACTACGACCGGCTCGGCTGGCGCGTGTACGCGTCAACGAGCGCAGAGCTGGACGCACTCACACCACGCAACGTTGCTGCGACTGGAACCAAAGGGGATGGGGACGTGGCCACCCCGTCTGCTGGCACGAAACTCCACCTCGACGATGAGTTGGATGCGCTGCTGGCACGCGACAACCGCCGCTTGGAAGCCGAGATCCAGAGCAGCGCGTACGCGGGACGAGCAGTGTTTGCACCCCTGCCGACCCGCGACTCGGTCGAGTGGCAGTTCTGCATTGGCGCGTACTACGCCAGCATCCGAGGCTTCACGCCGCTCCCGACGCAGACTGGGCTCTGGCTCGCTGACGACGCGTTCGTCGTGTGGTGCCACAACCACAAAGGAGCAACGCTCAACGTCGTGCGGGCGCGCTTCCCAGCCGACGGACAACACGATGTCGTGCTCACGCTCCTCCGTGCCGCTCTGGCGGAAGCACAAGCGTTTCGACTGCCGCGGGTGATGATCTGGGACCCGCCAGCACCGCTGTTTGCACCGGAAGTCGTCGCAGCGGTCGACATTGTGCAGCGCGAGCGGACGGACTCGCTCTCGAGCGCCATGGTGTTTGCGCAACTCCACGAGGCTGGTGGCCACGCGGCACTCCCTCTCTGGGTAGCGAATGAGAAGTTTGCGTGGGTGTAGGAGGATCGCTCTCTGCTGCAAGCGGGAGACAATGGGGTGGGCGGACGCTGTGCTGCACTACCGGTGGACTTGACAACACTGGAAGCTGTCATGACTCCCTTGTGACTGTGAACCAAGCGCATACTCGCTCTGAACGTCGGGGTGCGTGTGTCTATAGTCGCGAGCAGCAGTCGTCAAACTGGTGAGAGCACAAGTGGGTGGGTGGCGGGTAAAGTCGCTGACGCCACGCGTGACAACGCCCGATGGTGACTGAAGTCCATCTGATTCACGCACCATGGCGGACAAACACCACTTCTCCCCCTCACTGAGCGGATGTAGACCGCTTGCACCGGTGGCCAGCAGAGATTGTCAGCGGCTCACTGTCCGAATGGCGTGCTGCTGCAGCTGCCTCTCGATTGGCTTACCGAGCGACCTGCCTCACGTCCCGCGTTGCGCAATGCCCAGTGTCGCCACGGACGACGATATCAGCAGCAGCCAAGCCGAAGCCTCGTGGATCGACGTCGGTCTCGACGCGAGACAGTGGATGGCTCAAGTCCACCAGAGCGCTCCGTCTTCATGTGGCCACACCCTCCCCTCCCCCCCGCCTTGCACCTCAGCACTCACTCACTCTCCAATTCGCCTCCGGACACTTGGAACCTTCTCACCCTTCCTCCGCCTTCGCCAGCAACTTCCGCCTCCTCCCTCTCAAGCCAGTCTCCATCATGAAGATCGTCTCCCCCGCCACGCTGCTCACCGGACTCGGACTGCTTCCGGTTCTGCTCAGTCTCCAGTCTCCGCTTCACGTTGTCGCTGACGTTGGTGCTGGTGGTGGTGAGATCAAGCTCCCGGACGGCGCTGGCGTAGCCGATCCGACTTCGACGCTATCGACTCTGCTTCCAACGCCGCTGCCAGAAGCACCCTCTGTGCCAGTAGTGCCTTCTTCGCCGTCGACGCCAGCCATCGGCTCTCCCACTCCCTCGTCGAGTGCTGCCACCAGCGCTGGCGACGGTAGTGTCGGGAGTGGCTTTGTCGGTGGCAACTCCACGGTTGGCGAACCGCCAGCTCCGTCAGGATGGTCTGCAGACGCACCGCCAACGTCGCTGCTCGAGGCCACCGACGCGATCGCGAAGCTCTGTCCGCCCAAGTACGTGGCGACTCAAGCGCGTCCACGTGCGATTCCAACGAACAACTGGTGGGGCAACCTCATTGCGCACGACGCCGGTGGTGCCAAGATCCAGCCAGTGTGGGCCAACCCGTACTCGCTGCA
Source organism: Globisporangium uncinulatum (assembly GCA_023333755.1). NCBI lineage: Eukaryota > Oomycota > Peronosporomycetes > Pythiales > Pythiaceae > Globisporangium > Globisporangium uncinulatum. The sequence continues at coordinate 26,167 of JAASFJ010000231.1, forward strand.
GATCGTCACCGACACGGCGCCGTTCGGGCTCTCTGTGAGCTACCCGTTTCGCAGCCGCGTGAGCGGAGGCAGCTCGGGCAACAGCGGCGCCGTGCGCTACTACGCGCACGGTATCTTGCGCGAGATGCTGCTGTCGGCATCCGAGTTCACGACAGCCAAGCCAGACTTTCGCGTCGTGGACTGGGCCGACCAGGGCGTGAGCATTGAGCTTGGTGCTGGCAACGGGAAGCTCGTCGCGGACTTTGTCAGCGGCATGGCGTATGCGTCGGCATCGTACTCGACGCTCACGCCGCAGCTCGTGTCGAACGCGGTGATTCTTCGCGTGAACGGCAAGGACGCTCGGTCGGGCGACGTGTTCCGTGGGAGCAAGTTCGAAGTCGTGCTCAACAGCGGACAGACGTGGGTTGTGTACGCGCTCTCGAGCGATGCGCGCGCAGACAAGGAGATCGCGTTTAAGGTCGGCGGTGGGGGTTTGTCCCTCGTTGGCACGTCTGGCGTTTTCAGTGGCGTGCTTCGCGTCGCACTCGCAGTCGAGAGCAGCTGGATCACGACGCTGGACGCGCACCGCTTGTGCGTCGTACAGGCCGCGACTGTGTCGATCGACGCGGACGACGCGTACTCGTTCCACTGGAATACGAAAGGCGAGTGTGCGCAAGGACTGCTGCACTTCGGGATGACGCACCATGCAGCGTCGTTGGAAGCGTCGAAGAGCGGAGCACAGAAGGTCGAGGGTATGGTGGCGCATTCCGCCACGCGTGGAACGTACCAGGCGTACGTTACGCTTCCATCGTCCTCCGGTGCGTCGATCGTGTGGCCGCTGAGCGAGCAGCAGTCGGTACCGGCCGGGTTCTACCCAGAGCACAAGGTCTCTGCTGCTGTCGCACAAGCACAACGCATCCTCGACCACCTGCGCACCGACATTGTCGGCACCGAGTGGTCCATTCCAGTCGGCGGGAGCTACTACTTCAACGGCAAAGCGGCGCAGAAGTACGCGTCGCTGTGCCTCATGGCGAACGACCCGGCGATCGTGGGCTCTAGCGACAAGAGCCTGCTGCAAACGTGCCTCGGGAAGCTCCGTACTGTGCTCGCGCCGTTCGTGACCAACGGCTGGACACACAAGCTCCAGTACGACCGCGTGTATGGTGGTGTCGTGAGCTCGGAAGGCATTGCAAAGAACGACATTGGCGCGGACTTTGGCAACACAATGTACAACGACCACCACTTCCACTACGGCTACTGGGTGCACGCTGCCGCGATCATGAACCTGCTCGATCCGTCGTGGAGCGATCTCGGCAAGCTCAACGCCATGGCGTCGCTGCTCGTACGGGACGTAGCGAACTTTGGCGCGAGTGACGCGCAGTTCCCGCGCTTCCGCTCCTTCGACTGGTTCCGTGGCCACTCGTACTCGCACGGCGTGACGCCGTTCGCCGACGGCAAGGACCAAGAGAGTTCATCGGAAGACGTCAACTTTGCGTTCGCCATGTACCTCTTTGGGCTCGCAACGAAAGACGCAGACACAGCCAAGGTCGGGAAGCTCATGACGCGCGTGAATGCCCACGCGATCAAGACGTACTTCCTCATGGAGAACTCGAACACGGTGCACCCCGGGAACTTCCGCCCAAACAAGGCCACCGGTATCTTCTTTGACAACAAGGTCGACTACGCGACGTGGTTCAGCGCAGAGAAGTACTGTATCCACGGCATTCAGATGCTGCCGGTCTCGGCCGTGACGCCGTTCGTGCGCACGCGAACGTTCGTAAAGGAAGAGTGGGAGCAGGTGCTGCGCAACGAAGCGATCGTGAAGAACGAGGACACGGGCAACGCGTGGCTCTCGCTGCTCTACACGAACTATGCGGCTGTGGACAAGGCGAACGCGATGCGTGTGCTCCAGAAGACCAAGATGGACGACGGGATCACTCGCTCGTGGGCTCTCTACATGGCGGCGTCGTTCCCAGAGTAAGGGCGAGTGTTTCGGAGACATGCCCCTTCCTCACGTCTTGGGAACGAAAGGGTCTCCCTATCGTGAAAGCTGCAAGACGCTCTCGCAGTCGCCCCCATCACAACAATGGTGGCGATCGCTGACAGCTCTTGAACGAATGGTGGTGTCGGCATGTGGCTACAGCTAGCTAAGCTGTCGCTTTGCACTCAATCAATGCAACAGCTTGGCTCCTGACGAGTTGTTCACAGTTGTTGTTGAAATGCTGTGGAAATGATGAGGTGAGTAGAGTGGAGAGTTGGTACTGGTACTGTTGCTACGAAGGGTGAGAGCGACGGACGAGAGATAGATAGCATTGGATTGATTCGCTCTCAGTCGTCCTCGCAGGGTGCTGAACCTTCAGCGTTGCTACTGTGTACACCAGAGTCCTGTTCTCCGCTGAACTGGGCGAGCACAGAGTCCAGATCTGCGGCATACGACTACGGATGCCAACATCGACGTCGGTGTTAGTATTGAGGCAGCGTGGCGAACATGGCGTGAGAGCAAGGACCTCACCTCTACGTCGATCATCTGCATATCTGTAAGCACATCAGACATCGTCCACAGCTTAGCAGTCAGAGAGCATCATCCACTTTGGAAACTGACAAGTCCACGACACACACTCACCCAGCCCACTCTCGACGCTTTCCAGTTCTTGCAGCAAAGACGTTTGGATCGTCGAGCTCAGCTCGCGCACGCCCAAGTCGAAGATCTCATGGCGCAACCGACTAGCGGCTAAGCTGCTCTTATCTGCTTCACCTCGTCCCACACGATTCAGGACTGCGGCGTTCCCCAAGCGATTATTGTCTAGCAGTACTTGCTCGACGCGGGCGACGTCTTCTTGTGCGACCGTCGTCTTTGGGATCGCCGTCTTTGCGAGGCATCGCAGTTAGCAGATAGTATGAGCCACTTGCGACGCAGCTTGCAATCACAGAAGCACACACGAGTGCGCCGCACCTGAAATGATTCCCCAATGCGCTTTAAGTCGGCGGTTCGAGCCTCACGCTCCAATTCCCACTCCCGCCGCTTGCTCTGTCGGTCCTCGCCAAGACAAGACACATTCAGCGTTTCGTTTCGCCAGAGATAAGAGGCAAAACCTGGCAAGAGAACACGAACCTCGTACGCGAGCTCTAGAGCTCGCGTGTCATCCTCTCCGGTCTCGCTTGCACCAGCAAAGCGAGTGGCGTTGCTTTCATTGTCTTGATCCTGTGCGCGTAGCAGACCCAAGCAACCCCTCAGCTGCCGCGACGAAGACCATGAAGGAGTGGCTCCACCACGTACGATCTGCTGTATCGCGTTCTGTGTTTGCTCCCGCTGACTGTGCTTCCACGCGAGCAGATCTTCAATTGCGCGACTCATCTGGACACAGGAAGACAAGGTTCGAACGTCACACTGAACATGCAATGTTCGGAACCACGGCGCTGGGTGAAGGTGACAGATCACTTACTTCGTCCAGTGCGTCTTGTTCAGTGCAGATATCGCGAACTTCGATCGCGATTTCGAGCTCGAGGTCGTCGTCGTCATCTTCGTTGCGGACGTCAGCGTTGTGCGCACAGACTTGAGATCTCAGCTTTGCTGCCATGTGCGATCTCGACGAAGAAGCGTCACCACAGCGCTCGTCCGGCTCCTGTGCGCTGCCGCTGCAGAGCTCTGGCTTGTCACAATCCCACTGCGTCCCAGACTGACGTAGCGTCGAGTTTGAGTTTGGCTGCTCGTTGTCTTGCTGCTCCAGCAAAGGCGCATTGTGGACGGATGTAGGGCTCGTGACGAGTGGCGGGATGTGTGCAGGTAGTGTGGCGCGGAGGCGGTTGGGGAATAGCTTGCGCTTGAGCGACTGGAACTTGTTTGCTTGACCAGACGATGTTCGTTGGCATGACTGGTCTCGCTTCCCAGGGACTTCGCCAGCCACGATTCTCCCAGTTGAGCTTGACGCGGTGTCCACTTCGTCACGAGGGTCGCAACTGTGTGTGTGGTCGACCTCCATTGCCGGATCTCTCGTGGTCCGAGTCTTTGCGCCATCTCGGACGTTGTTGTTGTCCGCACTCGCTCGGAAGAGGATCTGAGGGCATGTTCCCTGTCAGCAACAGTGACCCATCGGACAAGGAAAATTGGACTTGAGGTGGTTGGTTCTACCTGCATGAGGCGCCGACCATGAAACGTTGAAGGCCGTTGTACATGCGGGTCACGGGAAGGCACTGACGACGACGCAGGCGACGGCACTGACGTCGGTGATGCCATACTCGTAGCGTCGTGTGCCGCACCACGCAGGACAGCCTCTCCAACAGCCTAGGCTTCCGGAAATAGACTTGAGTTGCTGAAGTCTTCGTCCGGCAAACAACGAGTTTTCCGCACAAACCCGACAACAGGTGCAGTTGCAGCACGCGGTGTGCTTGGGTGTGCTTGGGTGTGCTTGGCGCGAGGTTGCGGAGGCGAGGATCAGCGAGGTGCACCAGCAGCATGACGATTAGGACAAACAACTTCTTAAATTTCTTTTTTAGGACAAAACGACACCTAAATTATTCAAGCGAAATTGGCCCTTTCAAGGGCAAACTGGGGAAAGGCATTCACTTTTGTGAGGGCTGATGTGGACAAACAAAAGTGGACAAACAAAAGTGGACATCATTCCTTTAGGACAGTGAATAGGACACACCTATTGCTTCCAAGGACATTGAAGAGGACACAAGACATTCAATCAGATTCAGATTCAGATTCAGACATTTCCATAACGGACAGATCTTTGAAAGTCGTTGGTTACGAAACGGCGCGACTCCTGATCAAGATCAAGCTCAAACAACTTCACAAGCTTTGCATTCCAGTCCAGAACCTGCAGCTTGAAACACAAGCCAACCAGCACAAACACGGGGACCTGTCGAGTCGACTCGGATCGCAAGCAAGTGTGAGGACGTGGAGCTGCAAGGATGCGTCGTCAATCGCCAGTGCCGTTCTTGGTCGTGTTGCTGCTGGCACTCGTGGCGCTCACAGCCGCCGAGTGTCCGAACGGCTGCTCCGGCAACGGCGTGTGCAAGTCCAAGGACAGTTGCGATTGCTACAAGAACTACCAGGGCAACGA
>JAASFJ010000232.1:0-31191 GCA_023333755.1 Globisporangium uncinulatum
AAAACTGCTCTATCTAGTAAAACCCAATTCCCACCCTTTAATTGTCATAAATAGTTTATTTATCGTGAGAGGTTCATTATGTCAAATGAAGAGCCTTGGTAAAAATCAATACGAACAGTATGTGTTTGTAGGAGCTTTTTCCTCGTGATTTCCTTGAAATCAATCATGAAGCCAGGTGGTCCCCACAATTTCGGGTTTTACAGTACAAGAAAGTAAAACTGATCTCTATACTTGGCAGTGTTGGTGTCCTGGTCCTGGCTTGGCGCCTTCTTGAACAGTGCTGCCAGCACTCTTCTATCCTCGACAACCAAGCTTACATGATGACAGCGTCGCTGACGAACCGCAACGCGCAGGTGATCCCCAATCCGACGATCGCCGATCTCGGGCCGCGTATTCAGCAACTGTCTTCATCCCGCGGTGTTGCCCGCAGGGTTGGGCACCGCGCAACTCGACTCCAGATCGCTCATGCAGCGTATAACTGGGTTGCGTGGTTCTTCATTATGACAATGGTCTTGTCGCAGTTTCTCGGGATCGCCTGGAACACTGTGAAAGCGAAGGACGACAGTATGTTCGGCCACGATCCGAGTCGTTCGGGCCTCCTGCCTATCGACGGGTTCAACGACGAGCCGTACACCGACCGCGTGATCGCGTGCGTAGCAGAAGGACGACGCTACCGAGCAGCTCAGGTCAGCGTGCTACTTGCGAGCGCGAGCACAGCGACAGTCGTGGACACGACAGGGGCGTCAGTGAGTGGTTACCGCCTTGTGCAGCGTGATGGCCTGGTGGTCGACACAGACAAGATCGAGTTCTTCGGCGGCGTGTGCTCGCTCATCGCAACTACTCTGCCCGCGATCACGGGCTTTTGCCTTGCACTCGGCTACAACGTCTCTGCAGACGACAGTTTGCAGGTGCTGAACGGTGTGAACAGCCACACAACCCAGCTGATTGTGTCGTCGCTGCCGGTTCTGATCATGCCGTACTGGGACAACTCCCCGTACGCGCGGTTCGCAATCCCAGGAGCAGATGGCGCTGCGTGCTTGTTTCGGCTGCTTGGCAAGTACAATGATCCCGAACTCGACGCGACCGGGTTCCGTGGTGTGAATCGCACCATCCGCGACGAGAAGACAGCCGAGTGGCTGGGGCGGCCTGGCGGCGTCTGGAACAACGGCTGGTACGAGGATCGGGTCGGTGAGAAGTGGTACTCGGACGTGCTTGAGACGGACGTGGTGAACTCGACGCTTGGGATTCCGATGCGGCAGTTCGACTCCGTCTCAAGCAAAGAGCTGGACTGTGAGCACACAGTGGCGTGCAGGGACATCCCACAAGTCGACCACTGGGGCACGAAGCTGCGCACGGCCACGCAGCCGACGAGCGTCATTTCCGTCACGATCTCGAACGGCAACCGCTTCGGCCAGTTCTTCTACCGTCGTACCGGGATTCGGACCGTGACAAGCACGTACGACTGGGAGACGCTTGTGTCCAACATTACCATCACCGCGCTACTCGCGCGCTGGTTCGTGGTCATGTACGCCCTTCAGAACGGGTACTTTCAGAACCCGAGCAGCCAGTGGCTCAACGCGGGCGTCGGTTGCCTCGCCAACTCGAAGAGCTTTAACCTGCTCCCGCTCGCGCTGCTCCCGAAGCTCAAGGCCACGCTCACGGCGTTCTGGACGGTCGGATGTGATGTCGAGGGCGAGCAAAGAGCGCTCGCAGACGCGTGGTATGTCGTGTACCCGGCCATTGTCGAACTCGTGCTGCTAGTCTTCAGTCTGCTCAACATCGTCGCCAAAGTGCAGCGGCGGCGAATCTCGGACGTGCCGTTCGGACCGACGGTGGTCTTCTTCTGCTTGATGCACCGGTTTCGAGCCGAGATCGCGCTGTACAAGTGGTTCGGAATTGATGGCCGCGTGCCGGCCATCGTCCGTTCGAGCGAGATTGAGCAGATGAGTTTGCTCGACTTCTTCACGACGGATGTGTCGTTTCGAGTCAACGGCGGCGTCACAGCACTCTTCGTGGCCAAGCTCGTGGTGCTGGGCTGCAACGTGCTGCCGCTCCTGTGGCCCCGGTGCTGCAGAAAGCGAGTGAAGGTGACCGACTTGCCGCCTCTCGGGATTGAGAGTGCACTCGCTGTCGTGTGCTCGAACCTCGGTGGCTTGGGGACCTCTTCGATCTACGAGTACGACCTCCGTACCCCGTCCCGTCCCCGAATGGGGCTGAACCCGTACGAGCTCGTGCGACTCGGCTACGTGGTGTACGGCAACAAGTTCCTCCTGTCCATCGACGACTGGGAGATCGTGACGTCGCTGTGGCTCTTCCAGCGACTCTATTACCTCTGGAACCACCGCGTGTCGCTCTTCACGCTCCACGACGAGAAGGATGCCAAGACCGTGAGCAGTTCCCCCGTCATGTGCCGTCTGGACGACTCGCGTCTAGGACCGATCAAGTGGTGGCAGGTGTCTGCGATCTCCATCACGTAAGGTGGAACACCAGCATGGAAACACCAGCGCTGGTGCACGACGCCCACGACGGGGTTTCCCTCTGTCGCTGTTGGGTGAGAAACGACGTTAGGCTGAATGCTACTATGATCGCTAGATCACGTCTGTATGCTAGTACTCGCTGTGAGCTGTCGCCGATAGCTCAGGAATTCAAACAGCGGAGCGTGATGCATACACGTCGAGCGAGGCACTTCTTCGTCTTGGGAAGAGCGTGCTTGTGCGTCTGCTGCGTCGTCCCGCCCATGACTACGAGGTCGCCGTTCTGGAGTTCAAGTTCGAGACGCTCAACGACACCTCGCACCGCAGTCGCACCGTTCGGTGGCGTTGCCTCGCTCTCTCCTCCTCGCTTTCGCTTCGTGCCGTGCTTGGCCGAGAACACAAACTTCCGCGTCGCTCCGAGCGAGAGCGAGAAGACTGGCGAGTGCAACAAGATGCGACCGTCTGCGTCGTCGTGGGGGCCAATGTAGTGCTCGCCGTTCGCGTACCAGTTCAACAGTGCGCCACGTAGGTAGCTCTGGGACGTTGTTGGGTTCACTAGCATCGCTTGCATGGTCCCCACAGCCTGTTGCAATAGTGGAGGTAGCGGCTTGGCTTCGAACGTCGTGCCCGACGAGTACATGGTCACGTCGTACGCTTGATGGAACCTCGGCGTGAGCACATCGCGGCCGTACATCTTGATCGTGCTTGGCTGCGGAGGGTGCAGCTCCCAGACGCGCTCAAACCACTGCGCGAAGGTGTTGTCCTCGACGTCCAAGCCTTCGCTACTAGTATCAGCGAGCAACGCTCGAAAGCCGGCCGCGTTGTAGATCGATCGATACCAGCGTGGCACATGGAGTACCCAGCTGGCGTTGTTGGGTGTGAGGAAGTGCACTTTCGTGTCCGCGAAGACTCGCTCCATCGCTCTGTTCACAACGTCGACATTGTCGGCGTCGCTGACTTGGATGAGTCTCGTGAGGAGTGCGGCAGTGGCAGCTCGCACGCTCACAGTAATACTCGAGGACGAAAACTGAGCAGCTGTCGGAGACGGAGGCATCTTCGACAAGGAGGCCATTGTGTGTGCGCTCCGTCCATGCTGTGTAGCACAGGAACTTTGCGAATGCTGTGACGTTGTCATTTTATTCTGGAAGCACCAACATACCAGATACCGGTATTAGAAGCACCAAAATCCTAGATTCGCGCCTGTTCTTGATCCATTTTTGATGCGTGGCGCGAATTGTGTCACCTTCACTTCTCTGAAACAAGACACGCGAACAAGTCTTGTGAACGACTGGCATCGAGGTAACATAGTACAGAGAGTGTTCAGTCCTATCATTACGCTACAGCGATCAACCGTTCGCCTTGCTGGCGATCTCAGACACCACGCACGCAATGGCTGCAACAACGCCAAGCGCGATACTGAGCCAGAGGAGCCAGCGTGTCGCGTTGCTGCGGTCGTTGCTGGCGCTCGCGATCGCAAACTTGGCGCAGCAGGCAGCCGGCGCGACGAACACGAGGGCGATGGCAGCAATGCCTCCAGTCACGCCCAGCATCGTCGCGATATTGACGTCCTTCGAGTGCGCGACGACCTGGACCAGCACCGCTAGGACGACGAATGTCACGGCGATCTGGGTGCGGGTGTAGCTGCTCTGACTGCCAGTCTTTTCGAACGTTGGCTCGTATCCGGACGTGGTTTGGCTTGCGGGAGACGCCTCCTTGGTGGTCCCGCTCGCGTACTGCGGTCGCATTGCTGGCTGCGACCGGAAGAGCACTTCTTCCTGGGCGGCGCCTTTCAAGCGCATCCGACTGAGGAACACGACCGTGTATCGGGACGACACGACCTAGGACGACGTGCAGGATCGTCGAGCTTGAGATGGCGCATGACACACACTCGCACCCTCGCAAAATAGACAAAACAGTCGACACGACCTCGTACCTCCAGCGGGATACAGAAGAGCGCGCAAAGAGGTAGAACCAGCCAGAACGGCAGCAGCGACGTGTTGTCGCCGCCAAAGTCCATGTTGCGCGTCACGTCGGCCTTTGTGGCGCTCAGAAACGACACGTACCCGCCGATGCCAAAGGCGTACACGAGGTACCAGCTGATGAGCGTCGCAGCGAGCACGAGCTTGGCGAACGCCGCGACCGAACGGTCGCGCATGGTGTAGAACGCGTGGAAGGCGTGGTGCTGGCTCGCGAACTGGGTCGAGAGGATCCCGAACGCTTGGCAGACGGTCGACGGCACGACGAGGTAGTCTCTCGTGAAGCCTCTCGACGCTGCCGATGCGTTGCTGTCGTGGAAACCCTTCGTCTTGCCGACGACGCACAGCGACGTGAGCACGAGCAAGAGCGTGACTGCGAGCGCCAGGTTCTGGACCCGACGGTACGAGTGCAGCGTAAGGCTGAGCGGGATGACGACCAAGAACGCCTACGGATCTCACACTTTGCGTTAGTGTGACAAGAGAGGCTCTCCCTACTCCACTAGAGCTCTTGACGCCGGATCCACCGTACAGAGAGTTCAGCGAACAGCGTCCTGTTCGCGAGGACCTTGGACACGAGCGCGTACGTTCCGCTTGACTGTGTCGGCCACCCAGCCATGTCAAAGTCGAGGTGCAGTGCGTGGCCGAGCAGCACCGGCGCGTCCTGGAAGATGATCGTTAAGTACGTGAGCACGAGTCCGCAGGACACTGCCAGCTGCGTCACGCCCACTGCGTGCGCGCCAGCGCTCCCAAACGCGAGGTTCGCGAGTCCTGGGAGCGAGTAGATGCCGTTCGTCACGCCCAGTTGCACGAGGCAGACGCTGAACGCGCCACTCGCGAAAGCGACGAACGCCGCCATGCAACATGTCATCACGAAGCCGCCTTCTAGGAACACGAACGGCGCAACGAGCACCGTCGTGCCGACACTACCAGCGACTAGGAGCGATACGACGTGCAGCGGCGAGCTGTCGCCTGGGGCGAGCTTGTCGAGTGGGACGAACTCGCGCGGTGACGACAGCAGATCCTCTGAGTCGTACTCAGCGGCGCCGTGTGAAGTGGTGCCCATCCCGTCGTGGATCGCGTACGGTGACGCGGTCTCTGGCGGCGCGACGTACTCGTACTCACGGCTCTTGCGGTACTTGCGCACAGACTTGCCCATCGTGGGTCACTCTTCACACAAAAGCAGCAATGCCCAATGTGCTGGCAGCAGCAGGACGTCCAGGCACTGAGTGGTCGTGTCTCCCGTCACCATTGCGACGCTTTGCGAGGATCCAAAGACTGAAAGGCCCCCACATGTGTATCAATTCCCAATCTCAGCCCAATGCGCTGATACCACATGGGTGGGAATCCCACCATGGGAACGAAGCGAACTTCGTTCGCATCCCTCGTCCAATCCGGTGTTTGCACGTCAGATTGACAAGCATTCCCACCGAGCTCAATGTGCTCGTGCTCGTCCACTCTGACAGTCACCACAATCCGATTCCCCAATTCCAGTAGCAGCAGCTTCCTCTTCCAACTCACCCCACCACCATGAGCAGCTCCAGTGCTTCGACGCTCGACCCTCGCGTGCTCGCGGCCACGCTCGAGCACATCCGCGCCATTGGCGATGATGAGGAGCCGTTCTACACAGTGGATCTGCGCTCCGTGGCTGCAAAATACCAGCTCCTTACATCGCTCCTTCCGCGTGTGCAGCCGTTCTACACAATGAAGTGCAACCCGGACGTGCGCGTGTTCAAACTCCTCACCGGCCTCGGCTGCGGCGTCGACTGTGCGAGCAAGCCAGAGCTCGCGTTCGCCCTCGCCCACGGCGTCGCCCCGGGCCACATCATTTACGCCAACACGATCAAACAAAAGTCGCACCTCCAGTTCGCACGGACGCACAAGGTGTCACTCATGACGTTCGACAACGTCGACGAGCTCGTCAAGGTCGCCACTATCTTCCCAGCCGCTGAGCTCGTCCTACGCATCCAAGTCGACGACTCTAAGTCGCGTCACCAGCTTGGCGCTAAGTTCGGGGCCCCGCTCACAGCGATCCCAGAGCTCCTCGAGACTGCGAAGCGGCTGCAGCTCAACGTCATGGGCGTGAGCTTCCACGTCGGCGTCGGCGTGCTGGACGCGTCAGCGTTCACAGACGCGATCGAGCGCTCGAGGCGCGTGTTTGAGCTCGCAGAGACGCTCGGGTTCCACTTCACGCTGCTCAACATTGGCGGCGGCTTTGCTGGCGACGACCTCGGACCCGTCACGGTCCAGGACGCGGCGCTGGCTGTGAACACTGCGATCGCCACGCACTTCCCAGCGTCCGCGGGCGTGCGCGTCATCTCAGAGCCGGGACGGTACTTTGTCTCGGCGTGTGCGACGCTCAACGTGAACGTCACGGGCCGCAAGCCCGACGTAGAGCTCACCGCCGAGAGTCCGGACGCGATGACGACGACGCGGTTCATGTACTTTGTGAACGACGGCGCCCACGGGTCGTTCTCAGCGCCGCACCTCTTCAAGCTCTACGACCCGATTCCAACTGTCGTGCAGGGCGAGCCGGTGGCGTCAGCAGCGGCATTCACGACCCAGTTGGCGAGCGTCTGGGGGCCGACATGTGACGGGAAGGACGTCATCACGAAGCGGACGCACCTGCCGCTGCTGGACGTCGGGGACTGGCTCACGTTCCCGCACATGGGCGCCTACGGCTTCGCGACTGGCGGCACGTTCAACGGCTTCCAGCTGCCCGGTACGATCTACGTCGAGGCAGACGACGAACAGTAGTAGAGAGCGACACAGACAGTGAGCCAAGCAGAGCCAGTTAATAACCAATGTCGCCAAACTGGTCGGGTCGACGGGAGGCGCTTGTCGCCTCGCCCTCACCTCGCCACTTACCACCACCGCTTTCACTGTATGCACTCACGTCCCATAGTCACTCAATACACGAGCTGCGCGCTCTCGAGCAGCTCGTAGAACACGCCGTCGCCGGCCGCGACGAGCTCCTGGACTGTGCCAAAGTCCTCGACGCCGCCGTCGCTCATGACGAGGATCTTGTCGAACTCGAGCACCGTATCGAGCCGGTGTGCGATGCAGAGCAGCGTCGTGCGCGCGTCCAGTGCGTCGCACACAACGTCCTGGACAGCGCCGTCGGTCTCTTGGTCGGTCGCAGTCGTGGCTTCGTCGAGGATTACGATGCGCGAGCCGAGCACGAGCGCACGCGACAAGCAGAGCAGCTGCCGCTCACCGGCGCTCCAGGCCGCAACGAGGCTCAGTAACGTGGTATCCAGCGATGTCTGCATGCGGAGGATCGACGCTTCGACGCCGGTCTTGCGCAGCACAGCCCACAGTGTCGCGTCGTCGTCGACGTGGCCCATCGGGTCGAGGTATTCGCGCACAGTCGCGTTCGCAAACACGGGGTCCGGCGGCACGTACGAGATCTTGGACCGCAACGCTTTCACATGCACCTGGGTGACGTCGACGCCGTCGATCCGGACGACGCCGTGCACGGGGTCGCACACCCGCAAGAGCGCCATCGCGAGCGTCGACTTGCCAGCGCCACTCCGTCCGACAACGCCGATCTTCTGTCCGCCGTCGATGTGGAAGCTCACGTTCTTGAGCGCCATCGCCCCACCAATGCCGCCATTGTCGTTGTCGTCGCAGTTGTGGTAGTGGTGCGTCGCTGTCGTCGCGCTATCGTACTGGAAGTACACTGTCTCAAACGTGATGGCCCCTGTGCGTGGCCAGAACGGGTCGATCGGCGCCGCCAGTGCGCTGCTCGCCGCCTCCGGCGCTACGTCAATGAACTCGAGCACGCGTTCGACGCACGCGAGGTCTTTCTCGAACCGGCTCCAGTTGCCGCACGCGCTCTTGAGGTCTTCGCGCAGGTTGAGGAGGAGGAAGAGCAGTAAGCCGATCGTCGCGGGCTCGGCCGACCCGGACGGCTCGTGTCCGAACGCAATGAGCACGACGAGCAGCGCACTCGAGAGCACGCTTTCCATCACGACGCACCGGAGGCCGACATACGTCTCGAACTGCCACATCGCCAGCAAGAGCCGATTCGACGCGTCCACGCGGTCACCGAACGCGTGTGCGACACGGAGCGTCTGGTCGGGGCCGAACGCTGTGACCACGTGCGTCCCACGCATCGCTTCCGCGACAAAGTTGAAGAGCGGCGAGCACGTCTCGCGGTACATGAGGTACATCTCCCCACTCGGCTTGTTCGACTGGATCCCGTTGTGCCAGAAGACCGAGAGGATGCCGACTGTGACGACAACGTTCACCACCATGACAGCCCACCAGACGAGCGCGTACCCGTTGCTATCGTCGTCAAACCAGCGCATGCGGTTCGCTTTCAAGATGTGGCCGCTGAGCCACGCGAGCGACGCAAAGAGCGAGCAGAACGAGCTAAAGAAGCTGCGCAGGAGCGCAAAGACGACGCCTTGGAGACTCGAGTCGACAGCTTTCAGGTCGCGCGCGTACCGATTCAAGACGCGTCCAACTGAGTTCGTCGCAAAGAAGCGCGTCGGCGCGTGCACGAGCGCTGTCGTCATGCACTCAAAGAGCTTCCCAGCTGCACGGAGCGAGAAGGCGAACGTCGCGAGAGCGGCGCAGAGAAACGACGCGCAGCTGGCTGCGACGACCCACATGTAGCGCTGGAAGAGCGCGAGCGTGTGCGTCCGTGCCGCGTCCGACTCGTCCGCCCGTCCGGTCGACGCGATCCAGCGGCTGAAGCAGTACACAGACGTGGTCGACAGCACTTGGGTGACGAGGTGGAGGCACACGACTGCGCTGAGCACACTACAGCTCTGCGAGTACGCAATGTACTCTTGCAGCACTGTCGCCCAGCCTTTCTGGCGATACGCACACGGTGCGTGGTCCACGAGGCTCGTTGGCGACGCTGCTGTCAGCGCATTCCCAGCTATCTCGATCTGCATGACGAGCGGGTGGCGCAACACTGCGTCGTTTAGACGGAGCCCACAACGCGACAGTCGTGGCGACGCATGCGCTGTCGACTCGTTGCGTCGGCGCGTGAGGCCACCGTGTGTCGCGGCTTCGCCCAGTAGTACTGACCGCTTCGAGCGAAAGACGTGCGGCCGATGCTCCGCTGCTGTCCGTCCTCCCGAACTACGACGAGGCTGTCGAGCGGTCGGGACGCTGTTGGTGTCACGTACAGGCGCGACGAGCGCCATCTGTTCCATAAGCACTGCCCGGTCGACGTACTCGCACCGAATCACTTCCGGGTTGTGCGTCGTGAGCACGATCGTCTTGTGCTCCAGGAGCTGCCCCATGCACTTAAGCAGCACGTCGCACTGGACGATACTGTCGACGCTGTCGAGCGGCGCGTCCAAGACGTAGATGTCGGCGTCAGCGTAGCACGCGCGCGCGAGAGCGACACGCGCTTGCTGGCCGCTTGACATGCTCACGAGTCCGTGCGAGCCGACGAGCGTGCGGTCTCCGGCCGGCAAGTGCGCGAGGTCTTCGAGCAGACAGCACGCGTCCAGCACGCTCCAGTACCGCACAGCGTCGAACGCGAGCCCAAACAGAATGTTGCCGCGGATGCTCATCGACTGGATCCACGGCGCTTGCGAGCAGTACGCGACCCGGCCGTTCACGTACACGCCGCCGCGGGTCTTGGGGAGCAGCCCCAGGAGCGCAGAGAGCAGCACGGACTTGCCACACCCGACTTTGCCGTGCACAACGACAAACTCGCCACGCCGGACGCGGAGATTGACGTTCACGAGCAGCGCTTCGGCGTCCCGAGCCTCGACTGCCTCCTGCCGCTGCGGTGTTGGGGTCGCGAAGCTCGCACCGACTACAGAGATCGCGTCGTCGCTGGTCGCACCGAGCGAGTGCGTGCGTCCACTGGTCGTCAGTGGTGCGGCAGAGCTCCTGTTACTCTTGGGACGGATGCAGTGGATGTGCGAGTGTGCGAGCGTCTTGTCGATCCGACGCAGCGAGACGCGGAACTGGAACCCGACTTCGACGACTGCCATCGCCGTCGCGAACGTGTCGTTGATCGAGTGGAAGATCGCGACAGCGCTGAACGTGAACGCAGGCGACGCGAACGCGCTGTTCGACGTGTTGACGAGGAGGACGCCAGTCGCAATGAGGTTCACGGCCGGTGCGATCCACGTGAGCGTGTACCGGAGCGTACGGAGCAGAATGTGGCACTCGAGCACGCGCTGCTCAGTGTGGCGCACTGCGAGGATCTGTCGCAGGGCCCAGTCTTCCCACACATTGACTTTGATCGCGACAATGTGTTGGAACGTGCGCTCGAGGAGACGGAAGCGCTCGTCCGTGATAGCGAGCCAGTGGCGGAACGGCGCGGCCTCGAACCACGTCACGAGCTGGATCGTCGCGTACACAACGCACGAGACGAGGAGAATGCCCGAGATGACGTGGCCAGCGACGTAGCGGAAGACGAGGAAGAGCCCGAGGAGCTCGAGCGGCATCATCCAGAGCCGGTGGACCATCCGGAACGCCGACGTGACGTTCGCAATGTCGATCGTAAACAAGTTCGCAGAGCCCGAGTGGCGGTGCGAGTGACGGTACGTGGCGTCCAGGACGCTCTCCATGAGCACGACCTGGAGGGCGCCGGCTACACGCACGTCAGCGACCCGGAGCAAGAGCTCGGCATACGCGAGCGTGACCGAGCGCAGGAACCGCGACGCGACGAGGACGAGCGTCCAGCCCGCGCCTTTCGACAGCACGTGCTCGATCTCATCCGTCGCAGCTGCGCGCACGACCATGTAGACAGCGATTGGACCCGTGAGCTCGCATGCGACTGCAGCGAGCGAGAGTGCGCCACTCGCGAGCAGTAGTCGCTGCTGCGTCCGTAGCGCTGCCAGCACGAGCGACTGCGACGTCGCGAGCGCAGCTTTCAGCTGGGCCGCGCATGCGACACTCGCGTCTTCGTTGCGGAGTGTCCACAAGTCTGTGAGTCGCAGTGGCCGCTGGCTGCAGAGCTGCGTCAGTCGTGCGCAAGCGCTGAAGAACGCTGGCGACCACCATGACAGCGGCGACGGGGCGTGGAAGGTGGCGGCTTTGAGGTTGAGACGGGGTGGACTGGTGCAATCGTCGCCCACGTCTTTCGCTGTGGGCACGAGCAGCACATGGTGCTCCGGGTCGCTTACGCTGCCGTACGTTGGCTTCAGCCACATCATCTACTACTGAAGTACTTTTTAGTAGCAAACTATTTTTACAAATATCTAAAATTACAAATCCCATCGTTCCGACTTCAAAGAAGGCAGACAACAACAACATGGCGTCCATGGACCCGTTCTTCGACGAGGCGCGTGGCTTGTTCCTTGCGACGCGCGTCTTTCACTCCCTCCCTGGGCTGCTACACGACTAACGCCCAACACTCGCTCTGTACAGGATGATGACGGTGATTTTGACGACTTGTACGCGAGTCCCGCGAGGCGCTCGCACTCAGACGACCGTGTCAATGGCCGCGTGACCACAGTGACGCCATCGTCGTCGTCGCCGGCTGCGGCCGCGAGCAGCCGAACGAGCACCAGGCACTCAAAGACCGTGGCGCTACCACCGACGCCAGAGCCGCGTCGACGCCGCGTCAGCAGCGTAGGCAGCAACCCCACTCACAACCGGAATGGCAGCGACGAGCAGCTCTTTCACGTGCGGTGGGAGGACGACGCGAGCGTCAAAGCGTGCGGCTGCTGTGCGAGCGCGTTCTCACTGCTCAAGCGCAAGCACCATTGCCGGTGCGTCCGTGTGCGTAGCTAGCTAGCGACCCCAGCACTGTGTCCTCCCTATACTAAGCCGACTATGTGGATGTGTGGCTGTGGACACAGCCACTGTGGCCGCGTGATGTGCGCCGAGTGCTCCGTGTTCCGGTACTTCCCCGTCAGCCGCACCAAGCACCGCGTCTGTACTGTCTGCAACGAGACGCTCGCACAGGCAAACCGACTGGGGGACGCAGCGTCCGACGCGGAAGCGAGTGGGACGCGCTCAGGAGTCACAGACGACGGTGATCGCGTGTCGCAGACGTCGCAGCCGACACCGTCGAATCAGCGCAGCGCGGGACGGAAGCGAGGGAAGCTCCGGGAAGGGCTCAAGAAGACGTTTGCGTCGAAAGACGCGAGGAAGAAGCGAGCAGAGCGAGGCACAGCCGAGACGGAACGAGTTCCACATCCGACGGGTGGTGGTGGTGTCGCGGCACTGGCCCAGTCGACCGACGAAGAGGAGGCTCGCCCGTCGGTCGACGACCTGTTTGACTCGGAGGACGACACGTGGTTCGCAGACCCACGCGCCATCGACGCTTCCAAGTCGACGCGACGGTCACGAGACGCCGACAAGGACGACGACAACTGGACCCGCTCGTCCGTCGCTCAACCGACGCCACACGCGGCGATCGACGAGTGGCACACGCTCGCAAGCGGCTCAGCAGTCCCCAAGGGTCCGGGTGGCTCCGTGCCGATCGATGTGTACAGAGGAGCGGCGAGAAGCGACGACGCGTTCGACCGACAGCGCACGAGGATGGAGATGCCTCGGCCTGAGCAGCCACCTGTCCCGCCTGTCGTTGCAACGCGACTGTCGCTCGACGAGTCGCCACGGGTGGTGGCCGACAAGACGCCGCAAGTCGACAATGAACACCACCCACGCGAACGACACACGCTGAAAGACGGACTGAAAGGCATGTTCCACCGGCATGGCAAGAACAAGCACAGGAACAACACTGTCGGGACGACACCCGCTGTCGTTGTTCGCACTCCGACAGCCGACGACGAAGTGCACACTGCGCCGACGCCCAGTCATAGCACACCAGCTCTGTCGTCGCACGTACCGACGCCGACACTCGCTCGGCCAACGTTCTACGAGGCGAACGTGGACGAGCTCGTGGTCGACAGCAGCCCTGGCTACTTTGACTATGCACACAGCCGCGAGGACGTGTCGGCGTCCGCTGTCGTTGCCCGACAGAGTCGCCCCAGTGTGGACAATGCGAGATGGGGCGAAGCGCTCCGTCCTGCGTCGCTCGAGCCGCGTGTCGTGACCAGTGACCAGGAGTCGTACAGCATCGTCGAGTCCCCGACAGAAGTGGTCGCCACTGGAGCAGCACCGAACACGAACGACACGGCGACAGCGAGCACGTCTGTACCGGAACCTGGCCGCCGAGGATTTGCTGGCGTGTTGAAGCGCTTCCTTGGCATCTCTGGCGCCAAGTCACCTGGAAAGCCGCTTGATACGCCAGCAGGTCTTGGTGATGCGTCTACAGGCGGCAACAGCATCGCCGCGCCAGTCGAGAAGGAGCGACAAGTGTCGGCGCCCGCGAGTTCGCAGCCAGCGCACACGGTCGTCCGTCAAGAGAGCGCCAGTATGCTGCGAGGGGGCTCGTTTGATCGGTACTCAATGGCCGAGCGGTCGGTCACCGAGTCCAGCGCCGCAGCCACCCGTCGTCGCGACGACACGCGTTTCACAATGTCAGAGTACGCGCCGTCGGCAGGTGGTAGTACGTTCCAGTCGCTAGCTCCGCCGTCGACGACGCGGGCATCGACATTTCCAGACGCGTTTACCTCGCGAGACGTCTCCCAGAAGACGCGGCGAGACACATTCGACGAGCTGTTCGAGTCGCCATCGGACCGCGTCGGTGCGGCTTCGTCACAGGACCCAAGCGCCGCTCGAGCGTGGAGCGGAGTGGGAGCGACAGCAAGCGCAGCGATCCCGACGACTGGCGTCGACCGATTTGACCGTCGGCGAGACGACTCGTTCAGTTACCTCGACTCGGAGCCGGCAGTGCTTGTGCCGACAGTGTACGGCGTTCGTCGCTCGAGGTCGTCGTCGATCGGACTCGGGGAGAGCTCGTTCGTGTCGACTGCATCAGGAGCGGACTCGACACGAGCTGCTGGGACCACGTGGAACACCGTGAGTGCTGTGCCTAGCTACACTGGAGCGACCTACGCAGTGCCTTCGAGTGTGGCGGTCGATCGATTTGCTGTGTCGCGTGCTGGACGCGACACGGACGAGTTCGCAGTCAGTAGCACGCACACGAGCATCATGGACGACATTGGGCACCAGCGCATGCTAACTGCGAGCACCGGTCACCGGACAAGCGCAGTCGACGATATCTTTGCCGAGTTTGAGCGGCCAAACGACTACGTGTTCGATCCAGTGTCGGGCGGGTACGTGTCGGCGTCAGTGCCACCAAAGCCGAGGCGCGTAGAGACTGCGACGACGAATCGCAGCACACCACTCCAGCGTTCCGAGACGCCGCCGACGCGATCTACGAGCGAGTACCACACTGCGCGACAGTCGCCGCACGATCGAGCGCTGCCGTCAAACGACGCCGAGCACGACGACGAGCTGGACGACACGATTGTCAACAAGATCTCGTCGCTGGAAGACGAGCTCGCAGCGTTGAAGCAGCTCATTCGGCAGCGGAAGGACCACGACAATCCAGTCAGCACCAGCCGAGCGTCGCACTCGGTCGCTCGACACGACAGTGCCTCTCGTGTGGCGCAGCCTGTTGCCTCCCAGCAGAGCTCTCGAAAGATGAGCATCTTTGACCACGATAGCAGCAGTGACAACGACGCAGCTGCTCGACGACAGCCAGGCACGAAGCGATCCGGCTTTAAGCGACAGGGGACACTGACAGGCAACGACAGCCGACGCACACCGAAGAAGACGACGCAGCGGCGCCGGGACTCGTTTGCTGATCTCTTTGACGACAGTCCGACAGCCGCTGGTGGTGGGAAGCTTGACGGTGGGAAGGGCTACGAGTCGCTGTTTCACACTGACTCCGGCAAGGACGAGAGCGGGGGCGACAGTGATGGCGCCTCGGAGCGGAAGCCTGTGAAAGATCGTCGACGCAGTGCAGCAGCTCCTGAGAGTGACGACGATGACACGCCGTCGTTGAAGCCTCGGGCACGCAAACCAGAGACCGAACGATCGGACGACGACGAAGTGGAGGAGGAAGAGCTAACGTCGTTGAAGCATCGCAGTCGCAATGCTGCTCGCCGCAAGCCGCATGCAACCACAGCGTCGTCCAGCGTGGGCCTCTTCAGTGACTCGGACGAAGAGGAGACGAAACCTGTCGCTCGTCGCGCAAAGGAGTCAGTAAAGCCAGCTGCTCGCGCGCCAACGCGACCGGTAAAGGCATCTCGTCCAGCGGTGGACGAGATCGACGCTCTCTTTGACTCGTCGAGCGAGCACGACGTGACAAACTTCTTTGACGTGGCGTCAGCTGCGGTCGTGTCGGAAGATGCTCATGGAAGCGATAGCGACGAGAAGGACGCGCCGCCAACTGTCGTCGCCACTGTGTCGGCGACCACGACACGAAGCAGTGGGGATGTCGCACCACTAGCTGACGAGTCCGCGTCTGGCGTTGCGAAGGCGACCAAGCGCCGCTCACAACCGCGTGTGGACGCACAAACGACAACGGCTCTGGTGACGAGGACGACGACGACAATCGCTGCTACAATTGAGAGCGACGACCACGCGGTCGATTCGGACGAAGAGTTCTCTTCAATGTTGAAGACTGCGCGCTCACGTTCGCTCCAGCCCACGTCCGTCGCGACGATTCCGCTTACTATTCGAAGTGTCGCGGCGACAGAGCCAGCGCTTGCGAAGACTGAGGACTCGGACAACGTTGTGGTAGCGGCTGTTGGTGACTCGGAGAAAGTAGTGTTTACGCCCACGAAAAAGCGAGTGAAGAGCGTGTCGTTCTTTGACGACGCCCAGCGCCTGTCGATAAGCGACTCAAGTGACAGCGAGGGACACGCCGCGACCCCCGACACTGTCGGCGAGCCGACGAACACGAGCGTTGTCTTGGACAGCGTGCAAGTCACGACTGTCGTGACCGAGTTGTCGTCCGTGGACGAGTCTCTGGTACTTGCCTCGGTGGATCTAGGTCTCGACAGCTTCGCGTTGTCGGATCGCATCGTGTCGGAGCCGGAGCCGACGCCTGCTGCCTCGGGAGTGTTTGACGTGGAGGACGATCCGGATTCGACCAAGGCAGCCGTGACGACAACATCACTCGAGCCGGCGACTGTCCCTGTCGTCGTGTCTCCTGTCGACGTGTCCGCCACGACCCGCGTCGTGGACATGAGCATGGACGACGACATGGTGAGCATGTTCGACAGGTCGAACGACGTGTACAGCGCACACTTTGGCTCCACCCCTGTCGCCGACAACGACAGTGACAACGGGTCGGACAATGGTGACGCAGCGGCGTTCAGCTTTGAAGTGAAGCCGAAGCGGCGAACTGCGCGAGCGCCAGTGGTGACTGTGGAGCCTCTCAAGCCAAAGAAGCAGCAGATCGCAGAGGACGAAGACGGCGGCGGCGTGCTGCTGCTTGGACGGTACGCGACCTCGGCTGCGGTCTCGGTGTCGCCACTACTTCCCATTGCAGGAGACGACGACGCCGACACTTCACTGTTGACTGTCGGAGGAGCCGCACCAACCGGGCTACTGTCCGAGAGCGTGGCCAGCGACGCGGATGGCGACTGGCGACAGCTGCAGGAGCAGGAGAAGGAGCGTCGGAAGAAGCTGCAGCTCAAGCAGCGACAGGCCCAACGCGACAAGCTCCTGCAGGCCAAGAAACAGCACAATGCGTCGGCCAAGCAGCTGACTGTGTCGACCCCGTCGGCCTCTGCCAGCAGCGAGAAGAAGAAGAAGCCGAAGAAAGACCGCGCTGTCGCTGCTGCAGACGGCTCGGCGCCTTCACTGTCGTCGTCGGCAACGCCAAGCGGTCGGAAGAAGGCGTCGTCGTCCAAGAAGCACAAACACAAGTCGCACACAAAAGACGACAGCAACGACACTGTCGACTCGACACGCACCGAGCTGTAACGACACGACACGACACACTCACATCTGCGTTACAATAAATAGGAGAGCTTGTCTCACTTGGTGCGCTTGAGCATCTTCTGATGGAGACTGAGGAGCCAGAGGCGATGCACTTTCGGGATGAGCTCGTCGACAGCGACGCGCTCGAACGGGTTCGCTGCCCAGCCGCTCTCGAGAATCTCCGCGCAGCCTTGGGGGATGCTCGGGAGCAGCGGCGGCCGCTCGCCGCTCTTGACGCTCGTGTACACTTCCAAGTGGGTCTTGCCCTCCCACGGACTCCGGTCCGGCACCATGATCTGCCAGAGCGTAATCATGAGACTGTACGTGTCGACCGCCGTGCCGTACCGCGCTGTCTTGCCGCCAAGAATCATCTCGGGCGCCATGTAGTCGACTGTGCCTGCGATCGTCATGGTACCGTCCGAGCGCGGACGGAGCAAGTTCGCTTCGCCAAAGTCCGCGAGCTTGAGCATGTAGTCCTGGCCGAGGAGGAAGTTGTCCGTCTTGACGTCGCGGTGCAGCAGTGGTGGTGAGAAGCTGTGGAGGTACGCGACTGCTTTGCACGCGTCGAGCCACGCTTTGAGCTTCGTCGAGAGGCCCCAGAGCGCGGAACTGTGGCGCAAAGCCACGTCGAGCCCACCGTACTCGCAAAACTCAAACACGAGCGAGATCGACGGCGGGACGACACAGAGGCCGTAGAAGCGGACAATGTTCGGGTGCGAGAGCTGCACGTTCAGCGCAGTCTCGCGCGAGAACCGGTGCAGTTCTTCGTCGGTGACTTGCACCGACGTGTAGATCTTGAGCGCAATGTCGGTGGCGCCTCGGAGCACGCCCCGCATGACGATCGACGTCGCGCCTTGCGCAATGATCCCGTCGAGTTTGAGCGCGGAGAAGTCGACGACACTCTTCCGGTGCTCTTCAATCATCCGGTGGACGTCGTACACAGACGTGCGCGTCGAGAAGTTGATAATCATCCCACGCTCGGAGAGCTGGCGCATGTACTGGCGCATGGGGTTGCGTGTCGGCGCGGAGCCGTCGTCAATGCCGAGCCAGTACCGTGTGTCCGCCCGCAGCGAGAGTAAGAGCGCGACAGGCGTGAGCGCGTAGAGACTGTTGACAACGCAGTAGCCGACAAACACTGCGTGCGTGCCGCGTTCGCCGCTTATGTCGACGAGCTGGACAACGAGGCACGCGACGACGCTGACGACGCCGCTGACAAAGAAAAAGTCAAATGTCGCACGCGCACGGAAGACGAGCTTCGCATAGATATAGAAGCCCAAGAGGAGCGCGTGGACTGCGATCGAGGTCGCAATGATCGCGTAGCGGCCTTGGTGGTACAGGCTCATAAAGAGCACGAGCATGACGACGCAGACCGCGCCCGAGTACACGATCGACCGCACGACCGCTTCTTGCGACACACTCCGCTGGGTCATGAGGATCGGCAGGAGCTGGAAGATCCACACGAGTGGGAGCGACGTCACGTCGCACGGGTACTCGGCGTCGTCGAACGACAGAAGTGCCACGCCCGTGTCGACTGCTGACGACGCCACGTCCTGGTAGCTCACGACGTACAGGACGACGCCGACAGCCGACAGGACCGCAATCATGTACCAGATCGCTTCGTAGCACGGCAACATGAACGCCGACGCTGTCACAAGCACATCGACACACAGACACACATGTCAGGCGCGACAGTGCTGACGACAGCCCTGTTACAAACGAACGCACTCAGGTTGGTCCGCGCACTCGACTGCGCGTGGCTGCGCAGGACGCGCGCTCGCGAGCGACTGCATTGGATCGCGATCCAGAGCGAGACGACAGAGAGCACTGCGTGGTTCAGTGTTGGGATCGTGACGGTCGCAAACGACGCAGTCGAGACTTCAAACTGGTGCGCGCCACGGGCGAACGGCAGCTGACAGCGCGCTGTGTACGCCGCACTGACGTGGGCTTGGAGCACAGCTGCGATGCCGACGCCAAGCGGCACGACAGCGACCGACACGAGCAGCGTAAAGAGCAGGAACGTCGAGTCCCAGTTCGAGTTCAAGCGCCGGTACAGCGACACGAGCCACTGCGCCGGCGTCGCACGCGGCCGCGTCCCGTTCATGCGCAGCGCGTCCGTCAGCGATTCGTTGGACGCGCTCGCGTCCAGGTCGGCGAACGAGTGACAGGACGCGGCCCGAGCGGACGCAGGGGTCGTGCCAGTGCGCCCCACACTCGCAGCGGCAGCTGCGCCAAAGATCGCGCCGAGCGAGAGCTGTTGACCAGCGAGGCTGTGCTGGTTCAGCGTGACGTTGCCGACTGTGAGGCTCCCGAGCATGGAATTGGTGGTACTGGTGCTGGCGTTACCAGTCATTGTCGTACTGGTAGTGTTGGCGTGGTGGGTGTTGTGAATCCCAGCTGTGCTGTGGAGCGCGTCGTGTGCGTCTGCAATCACAATCGCGTCCTGGAGCGACGGCATTATGTTGTCGGGTGTTGTAAACACCGAGCTGTGCATGAGCGGGAAGAGGTCGTGGAGCGAGTCGGCGCGGGCGCGTGGCTGCGGCGCTAGTGGCGGCGCTGCGCGGTGCTGGAACGAGATGCTGCTGCGTGGAGGCGGCGCCTGCCGCACGCTTCCGTGCTCGTAGTCTGGCGGGCGCTGCTGTGCGGTGCGTGTCGTTGTCGTGGTTGTCGGCGGCGGAATTGTTGCGTGGTTGTGAGCGTACGAGTCGCGCGCTTCCAGCAGGACGAAGCTGGTGGCGGGCGACGGCGACGCCAGCGCATCGCCGTCTCCGTCTTCAGTGGCGGCGGTGGTCGTGGTGGGTGGCGCCATCGTTGTGCCCTGCTTGTGCTAACAGGAGACTTCGAGAATACGCCAGCGCATGCACCACACGGCCGAGAAAACACGTTTGATTGTGAAGCGGGATGGATGATGATGATGTGCGGGTCACGTGAGTAGTGTGGGAAGAAGCGGATGCAATCAACAGGGGATTCGTACTTTGTTGTGGCAGTCAATCCAGGGAATTTAAAGCGCACAAGTCGATGACCGGATACGAAATGGTACGTCAATTGCAATCAATGGGCCAAAACTTCGCCAGCGCTGCTCGCCGCGCCTTCCCAGCTTGCTCGTCAACTGGCGTGGCCGCCACGTCGCGAATGCTCGTCGACGCGCACTGTCATATCCACGACCCGCGCCTCAGCGACGTGCTGCTTCGCTCGCAGCTGCTGCGCCGTGCGGCCGCTGCGAGCGTTGCGCACATCATGTCCTGCGCGTGTTTCGCTGCTGATTGGGTCGCGCTCGAAGCGCTTCTGCGTCGCTGGGACGACGACTGCAGCGCTGCGCTTAGTGGCAGCGCCAGTGCAAGTAACAGCGATAACGACACCCATGTGCACCTCACTCCGGGGTTCGGATTGCATCCGTGGTGGGCAAGTGACCTCGATCCTCGCGAGTGCGTCGCCCACCTCCGAGCTGTCCTGGAGCGCCATCCAACCGCCAGTGTACGTATACAGTATGTATACAGCTCTACTGGAAGCAAAATATTGCAAATTGTTGCAAAAAACCTCTGGACCCATTTGTGCCACAGGTCGGCGAGATCGGACTGTGCAGCAGTCGGAGAGGCCAAGCAGTCGACGCTGCTGTGCAGGAGCGCGTGTTTGTCGCGCAACTCCAAGTCGCAGCTGAGCTGAACCGCACGTGTGTCGTCCACTGCGTAGGTCGGTATGGGAAGCTCCTGGAACTGTTCCTTGCGACGCACCGAGCGACAAAGCAGCTCCCTCCGCGTATTGTGCTCCATGCGTACAGTGGTGGCGTCCAGCAGGTCCCAGCGTTTCTAGCGCTCGAGACACGCGCTCCTGGCACACGCGTCTTCTTCTCGCTGGGCGTCAAGCAGCTCACAGACAGCCGGTCAGAGAAGGCGGTCAGTAGCTGTGCGGCAATTCCGCTCCGTGCGTTGCTACTGGAGACGGACGCTCCAGACCAACTCCCAGCGGTTAGCAGTCTGGAGTGCTTCGTGGAGCCAGACGGGCCGGTCAAGGTCACTCTCAACGAGAGCCTACTGGCGACACACGGGCTGAACGAGCCGGCGCTCGTGGCAGTCGCGTATGTGCGAGCGAGTGAGATCCGAGCGATGGAGCTCGCAGACTTGACGACAGCTGTGCGTACGAATGCGGCCGTGGCGTTCGGGTGGCCTGCTTGACGGCTGGGAACCAGTCATTCTCTCTCGGATGCCTACATGAACTCCACCTTTCGCGGCCAAGTGAAAAAATGCAAGCAAAGTGAACTGTGAATTTTGAGATTTTGCTTGTGGTCGAATTTTGCGTTTCAGCTGTGTGTGCAAAGTGAAAAGAGCAGCACCTTCCTTTGTCAGTCCTCTCTCTCTCTCTCTCTCTCCCTCTCTCCATGTTAGATCGCTGCGTAGTCGAGGTCGCTATAGAGCAGACTCTGGCGCATCGGGTCCCGATTCTCTGCAAGACACCAGAGCACACACAGTCTTGCTGGTGACGTACTGACTGACGGCTGAACGTCACCCCATCCACTGCGCTCGGGACGCCAAGCGAAAGACGCACCTTTCTGTTGCGTCGGCCGTCCGCTCCGCCGTTGAAACACGAACGCAAGGAGCGCGACGACCGCTGCGACAACTGCCAGGATGACGGCAGATTCGACTCCCACGAGCCTCGCGTTATTGTCTGGCGCTCTCTGTGGCTTCTGAGGCACCTCGGCTATGTCGGTCGCGTTGTCCTTCTCTTGCTGCGTCACCTGCGCCGTTTCTACCGGCGGTTGCGCTTTCGTGGTTGGAGCCAGAGCTCCACGCGTGCTGGGCACGTTAGGGAGAATGGGGGCCAGCACGGCTCCCATGGTCTCTGTCTCGAGACGCCCAGTGCCAACGCTACCACCGTCGTCAGTAGCTGCGCCTGTGAATGGGTCACGAAGCGCCTGTGCGTCGACGCTTCCGGACACTGCAGCTGCGACCCCGACAACGAGCGCCCAGCGCCACCACACACACGCGCGCTTCATCCTCCGATATCCACGTGGTCGAGTTGACCGATTCGGGATTGTGACGCGTCGGTTTGAGACACAAGGAGACATCGTAATTGTGAGCGACGCTTCATGTTCCGCCACTTTATACCACACACCGCACCAACCAACAGCGAAAGTGCGTCAACTCCTGCTACCTGCGCACAAGGTGCTCAGTGCTTCGATTGCGGCCTTCGACCTCTTCCAAGGCCGCACAAGCGATGAGTTGCGCGATCTTGAAAAGCTGCAGAAAAAACACAAAAAACACAAAAACACAAAAAACTCCACCACCGCGTCTCATTTTGTTGTTACGCACTCTGACGCCACACTTCTGGAAACTCGCTCCAGCCCTTCGACTCGGTACGCTCGCCTGCCGTTTATGGCGGACGCGCTGCTCTCTGCCTCCTCCTCGGGCGCCACGCGGCGGCTCGCAGGCGACGACAGCGCAGTCGATGGCGGCATCTGCGGCGACCCGACCGCGTTCCTCGGGGTTGGGAACTCGCACTGCTTGCACGCGAACCTCGGCACTGCCGTGTTTCTCCTCGGCGTGATCGTGGTCGTGTCGATCGGCGTCGACCGGCTCATCCGCATCACACGGCGGAGCGTGCGGTGCCCCCAGTTGCGCAAGATCGTCGACCGGATCTTCCAAGAAGTCATGATCATGGGCTTCATCTCGATGGTCATCTTCACGCTCAACACGAGCGGCGCGCTCCGGCGCATGAACTTTGCGGTCGACGCGCTCTCTGCGGCCGAGCAGCTCCACTTCTACGAGTTCTTCCACTACATTGTCTTCCTCACCATGATCTACTTTATCCTCATTGTGCTTTTGCTGCTCTTCATTGGCACCGTCGTGCCAAAGCTCATTTGGCACAAGCCGCGCCAGCGCACACTCGACATCGGCGACAGCGACAGCGACAGTGTCGCAGTAGCGTCCAGCTACCATAAAGACGACAACGACAACGACAACGACAACGACAACGACAACGACAATAACGACACGAGCCACTACACGTGGGACGGCAAAGGAGGCGACAGCGATGGAGCCGACGACATTCACCGCTCGCCCGACACCTCGGACGAGAGCCTCGTGCACCACCACGCGACCCGCGTGTCTGCACTCCGGCGACCTAAGTCCGGGATGGACCTCGTCCACGGCTCGCGCGCGTACAGTCTCTTACTCGAGCGGTACGAGCGCGAAGGCTGGAGCTTCCGCTTCAACCTCCTCAAGCAGTGGCACCTCTGGAAGAGCTTCGAGATCCTCGCGTACAACATTTGCCAGAACCGGTCCGGGTACATCTACAAGAACCCGGACGAGATGGAGCGGCTCTTTGGCGTCCTAACGGCGTCGTCGCAGCGGCGAGCGACGCCAACCACATTGCTGCAGCCAGCGCCTCCGTCCGCACCCATGACGTACGCACGCTACCACGTGCTCTGTATGCGGAACCTGCTCGTCCACATCACGGACCTCCACTTCAGTGCGCTGCTCATCCTGCTCGTCATCTCCGTGCTGCCGTCGTTGTACCCAGCGTACGACCACTGGATCTTTGTCGGCGTCGGCGGCTCGCTCCTGCTCGCAAACGTCGTCATCTTCTTCAAAGTGCTCCAGATCCTCCGCGGCACGGTCGACGACCGCCTCCGCGTCATCACCATGCGCGACATCAACGCACGGCTCGCACCACAGCCGCATAACAGTGGCGGGGACGCGGACGAGACGCACCGACACCCCAGAGCCAGGACCGCAGCGAAGCCAAAGCCGACGCTGAAAGCGGTCGCGCTTGCAGTCCGCGCGGTGCTCCGCATGCAAATGTCGGCGCTGTGCCACCGGCAGCTGCACCACCATGACGACCGGTTCTGGTTCCACAGCCCAAAGCTGCTGCTGCGCATGTTCCAGTTCGCGACGATCAGCCAAGCGTTCTACCTGGTCTGGCTCTCGCTTGTCGAAGCGCCGACGATCGCCCAGAAGCCGGAAGCGCTCTACTTGCTCCCGATCATGGTCCTCCTGCCGTTCGTCGCGCTCTGTGTGATCACACCCATGACAATGCCGAGTCTCGTGCTCGTCATGAGCCTCACTGGCATCTTTGTCGACCTCAACACGGAACCGAGTCGGCTCGGGACCGGGACGCTCGCACCATACGACGCCGCGAAAGTGCAGATACGCCTCATGCGCCGGTCGTTCCTCAAGAGCCACTACACGGACATGGACGACGCCACACACGGTGGGCGGTCCCCCGCCAGCTGCGCGCCCGCAGGCGACCTGGACGCCGGAGTCGGGTCCCCGACGAACGTCTTCCTGCGCATCTACGACTCGCCCACTGCTGCAGCTGCGCACACGGGCCTCGCTAGCGACGTTGCGAGTCCGACGAACTCGAGCTCGCAGCGAGGAAGCTTCGCGAGCGGCGCCGGGGGCTCGATCGGTCGCACGGGAGCGTCGATCGGTCGGAGCGGACTCGGGGCCACGAGCTCAGTCGGGCGAAGCAGCCGCGACGACGTCGCGTACAGTCCGCGACGAGCGTTCAACCTCGCTGCCTTCCAAGCACACGCGAACCCGCCGTCGCTCGGTACTGTGTCGTTCGTCAGTCCACGCGGCCAAGCAGCGTTCGGAGAGAGTACGAACGCAGCGTCAGCAAATTGGAGCCAAGCAGCGGTGGAGGAAGTTGGGAATGGGGTCGCAAAGAAATCGACGCCAGCAGAGGCGACACGGACTGCGAACGGTGGGGAGCACGCGAGCAACAACCAAACCGACACGCTCGTCCCGCTGAACCCTGCCGCCGAGTCCCTCAAGCGGTTCTGCTCCAAGTACGGCGGATATCCCGAGTGCTGATGGGAGACCTTGAGAACTTGAGACCCTGAGACCCTGAGCCGACGAGCTGAGCGCGACCGGCATGCAACACACAAGAGACAAGACGCTCATGTACGCTGGCATCTCGAGCGAAAGCAGACTCGCACACAGACAGTCCACCCCACAGGCGGCGACGCTCGCAATGGTGTACTTGATGGAATAGATCGACTCCAAGACCAACCTGGTGCTGTGCTCGCTCGCCCCTCCTCCTTCTCCCTATTCGGCAGCAACGCTGCTCACGTGCTCGCAAGCGCTGGTCTGTACCGGTACGTTGGACGCAACGCCCGCTTTTCTTCCTGTTGATAGTAGAGAGAAGGGAAGGAGAAGCAGGTACGACGTGTAAGCAGAGGCGCCAGCAACTCGACCCTCTCGGAACCACCACTTCCCACAAAGTCTGCGCACTCCACTTGATGCGTACCATCGAGACGAGATCGTCTCGGTAGATGAGTCCGAGCTCTGCGAGTTTGCGCTGTGGGGCCGGAGCCTCCGCAGCTGCTGGCTCGAGCGCCGCAAGCGACTGCGCGTACGTGCCGATCTCGACTGGTGGGGCACCAATCGCTGGTGGCGGCAGCGCACTCGCAGGTACGAACGACGGTGGTGGGCCAAAGTGACGAGGAGGTCCTCCGCCCATTGCGTGCGGAAGGCCTGGGGGCATCCCCATTGGTGGACCGACGGGGCCAGGACCTGCACCAACCCACGGTGGTGGAGCGCCAAACCTGTGGGTATACATACACACACTCGCATAAGTACGACTCGTGTGTCGGAACTGTACGACGTTCCCAGACTCCAGTGTGCGCGCTTGTACGCACGGCGGTGGGAACCCTGGTGCCATGCCCATTGGCGGCCCCATCATCATGGGTCCGCCGCCTGGGAACGGCCGTGGGGGCGCGCGGAACGCCATGTTCCCGACTGGCGGCGGTCGCATGGGCGCCTGCACGTGGGGCGGTGGCGGCCGCATGGGGAAGCCTGAGCCCATTGGCCCCCGTGGTGGGAAGCTGGTCGCAACGGAAGGCGCTGGTGCTTGTGGTGTCTCGAGCCGCGGTTTCTTGGCGTCTGTTGTGTGGGCGAAGTGGGTATTTACACGTCAGTGGATCACTGTACACATTGTAACAGACATGATCCAGACGCACCAGTGGCGAGCGAGTCGTCCGGGACGCCTTGCATGCCGTAAATGTCAAACTCCACCGAGTCGCGGCCGGGCTTGGCATTCGGTATCGCAGCGAGCGCCTCTTTGTGCACCTGCTGCATGTGGATGAGCATACCGCCGCCAGTCGAGAGCTTCTTGTGGCACACGGGGCACTTGAAGTGCCGCGCTTTCTGGTGCAAAATCAACGCCATCTCGTCGTCGAACGTGCGCTCACAGTAGTAACAAAAGATGCGCCGCTGGCTGCTGCTGCTGCCAGAGGCAGCGCCGCTGCTGCCGCTGGCTCCGTCCGCGTCGTCGTGGCGCTTCTTCTTCCCCATCGCTCGCTCGCTGGATGCAGGACGACACCTGCAAGCGACTGGTTTGCGAATTGGGAGTTTTTCACGTTACAGTACGAAATGAAATCTCGGGTTTATTTCACGCTGGGTCTGTCCTCCTTTTGATGAATGCTGGACTCAGTCATATCGAGGACTCGCAGTGCGACTTGCTGCCGACCGAACCTCCGCGGTCTCCGCCCCAGTCTGGGCTGGCCACGGCCCAGTCGGCGTCGCCATCTACCGTGGCGGACGACTCCGACAGCTCGAACGACTCTGCCTGAGCTGTGTGGCTTTCCTTTTAGCGTGACTGCCTCGTCGCGAGCACTCCTGCATTTTCTTCAGTTCAGCTTCTCCGATCTTCTTGTCTTCTTGTGTCTTGCTTGGTCTTGGTGCTTCAGTCCTCCTACCACATACAATACGTAAACACGCAAACTCTGTCATCAGGGGGACGCGTCATCCAAGCCCACCGCGGGTAACCGCCGGCCGAGCTGGTCCGCGTCCTCGCCTTCGTCGGCTGACTGCATCGCGTGGAAGCGCGTCTTCGCCCTGGCTTCCTTGTCGAAGTCGTGCATGAGCCGGTCGCAGCTCAGGTTCTTCATCGTGATCCATTCGACCGCCTTGTAGCATCGCCACTTGATCAGGTACTCTTTGGTGCGCCAAGACGTACGCGATTTCTTCACCCAGCGTACATCTTGGATGCTCTCCACTTCGTACTCTCCTGTGGCTTTGTCTGGAGCCCAGCTGTCCTCGGGTAACAAGGCCACATTGATGTCTAAGCTCGGCCCTGCTGAGTCTGGTGGCTAGGTCGGCGTGGCTGGGGCCAGGGACCTCGGCTTCAAGCGGCTGACATGGACCCATGGGTAAAACCGGTAGTCTACGTTTGGAATCTTGAGCTTGCACCGGAAATCCTCGTCCTTCTTCACAATGCGGAACGGCCCGTGCCACAGGTGTGCCAGTTTCTTCGGCAGCCCAGGTTTGACCCCGGCCGCGTACATCCACACGGCGTCACCGACATCGAAACCGCGTTTCAGCTTCTCCGACAACTCTGTCCAGCGTAGCGTCTGGGCTTCAGCGCGATTCTTCTTGGCTCGGATCTGTAAATCTCCGGCGACGCTGATGGCGTCCTCGTACTGGCGTTGGACTCTTAGCCTCCAGAGGCGACTCGCTCGCCTTTCAGTCGAGTGGGTGGCTTGATCCGCATGGCCGAGATGGTTGAGCGCGCATCCCAGCCGTGCACTAAGAAGAACGGTGTGTCGCGGCGCGTGGCGTCGTAGCTAGTGTTCAGGGCGAACATCAGCATCTCCGCGATATCGTCCCAGTCGTCCTGGCTGGGGTCTTCAACGTAAGCTCGGACGCTTCGGATGACGTCTGTACCGATCGCTCTTGTTGGCCGTTCGCTTGTGGCCGATACGCTTGGGTTGCCCGTTGCTGGCTTCCCATCATGTCGTGGAAGTGTTTGAACACGTCGCTCGTGAATCTGGGGTCCCGGTCATGTCGAATGACTGAGCTGGTGCCGTACTGTCTGAAGACGACTCGCTCGTACGCCCCGGTAACGTCGTGCGCTGTGGTCGAGCTCATCGGCTGGCACATGCAGTAGCCGGAGAAGGTGTCATGGAAGAGCAGCAGGGCGGTGTTCCCCGCGCTGTCTTGGGCAGCGGGATCACGAAGTCCATCGAGACGATTTGGAAAGGGTAAGCTGCCAGCACGTTGCCAGGGGAGGGTCCTGGGTTCTGCGGCGCTCCTTTGCCAGTCATGCAGTCGACACATTCACGGACACAACGATCCACGTCAGCGTACATGCCCAGCCAGAGGTACTCGCGTCTCAGCCGCTCATACGTTCGGAGGATGCCCTGGTGTCCGGCCTCCACGTCTGAGTGCCCGAGGCGAAGAATTTCTCCGCCAGGCTGCTTGGCACCACCAGCTTGGCATCCTCGCTGTTCTCTCGCGGTCGCCCCTTAGCAGGGTTGCTAAGGTAAAGGAGCACGCCCAGCTGCGTCTAGCACGTAGCGATCTGCGATCTTTGCGAGTTCTCCGGCCTGCTTATGTGTGATCTCAGCTAGCCCTCCTTTGAGGAAGTGTCAGAGCTGCTTCAGCTGGGGATCTGCCACTTGTTTCTCGTTGACGCGGCGCCACCGCTCTGCTGGTACGTCCGGCCCGCCTGGTAGGTCGGCTCGAGCGACCTACTTGGATTGATAGGCGGCTCGAGTGACTGCAAGGTGCACGGTGGCCGAGCTCAGGGCGAGGTGGGCTTGGGCGGTCTCTTTGGTTGCTATGGCTGGGCCATTGGGCGTGTCTGATCGTGCGGTTGAAGTGTCGCGTGTATCGACTCCACCGTCTGCGGCGGCTGGGCCGCCGTGCGGTCCATAGTCTGGCGCTGCCGGAGCCGCGGTTCCAGGCTTCATCACCTTCTCGTGAATCCGGTCCAGCGACTGCATCAGCTCGAGTTCCGAGATGTCGTCAGACGTGATGGTGGCTCGAGTTATCAGGACCTGGCCGGTGATGTAGTCCGAGGCTGAGTTGAATTCGCGCTCCACGTGGATCAGCTGTACGTTCTTCATATTGGACGCTGTCGATTCGTGCTGCGCCAGCAAGCGTTGTAGACCGGCTGTGTTGCAGTTGATCAGCGGCTGAGCCTGCTGGATGACGATCCGAGAGTTGCCAACAATGAAGAGTTTGGAGATTCCACGGTCTGCGGCCGACTGGGGTCCAGATAACAATCCATGGTATTCGGCTTCGTTCACGGCCACCCCCTCTAGAAAAAGCCCTTTGGCATCGAGGATGTCCCAGTGAGGTAGTTTCCACAGAATGAAGCCTGCACTCCCCTGACTTGACTTCAGCTAGGCTGCGCCGTCGAAGGCTTGACCGAGCATCCCCAAGCTGATCCGCGGGGCTTTCACACGGGACGCTTACAGAGGGATGGGCTCGACCGCGACGTCGTCAAGATGTTCGCGAGGTGTGATGCTTGCCGCTACGATCGTGGCCAGACCGTCTTCATCGCGCTCCAAACGAACCACCTCGAGTGACCAGAGCGACAACAGCACAGACCACTGTAGCGCGCGGCCTTTCAACGACTTGGATTGCATCAGCCACTTGAGTGTCGAATACCGCGTGTAGACCCGGATATGACACCCAGCCAAGATCGTGTAGAAGACGTGAGCACGCGCAAGAGCGAAGCACTTCCTTCTCGACGTCGTGGTACCGGTGTTCAGCGTCGTGCAGTACCTGGTTGGTGTTGCGGACAGGCTAGATGAGTCCGTCGTGCTCCTGGCCTAGCACCGCGCTGATCGCCCACGAGTTAGCGTGGGGAACGACTGAGAACGGCTGGGAACGGTCGGGGTGTCGAAGCACCGGAGTGTTCACGATCTTGGCCTTCAGGAGTTCGAACGCGCGCTTGGCCCTGCCGAGGTCGGAACCCAGCCGGACTTGGTCGTCGCTCAGCTCGTACAGCACAGACGTGAGCACTGAGATGTCTTCGATGCACTTGCGGTAGTAGTTCAGGCTGCCAAGAAACGACTGTACACCTTTCCGTGTCTGAGGGAAGCTGAGGTGTGCGATGTCCTTCACGATCTTTGGCGTGGCTTCGATGCCAGCTCAGCTGACACGATGCGAAAGTAGTCGATCTGGCGCTTGTCGAAAGCGCTCTTCGGTAAGCTGACTACGACGCCCTAGTACTACAGCTGGAGCAGCAATTCGATCAACACCGTGCAAAGCTCGTTCCAGGTCTTGGCTCTGAACGTGATGTCGTCAATGTACGAACTGCTCCCCATCACTGGGCCCATTTGACTCGGAGCCAATCGACATGTACAATAGACCGTCGCCTTCTCGCCATCCACTAGCATGTTCGGTACTGCCGTGGCTGCATCGGCGGCAGCGACCTTGGTCTCATCTGCGAGCGCGGGCTTGGCAGTCGGGGGGGCTCGACGATCTTGCTCGCGTCTATGACCGTCGGCTCAGCCGTCTCGGGTGAGCTGGGCGCTTTCAGTGCTCGGTCGGCTAGTCGAGGGAGGAGATTCAGGTGATGCAGCACAGACTCGTCCACCGTCCTTTCTTCCCACGCTGAGAGGCGCTTCTAGTCCCAGAGGTTGTCGATCATGTGATGTAGCGGATGTAGTTTTCTCACAACGACAACCAGGAAGGCGAAGGGGTCGCGCCAACCTGGGTCGAGCGAACAAGTGGGACCCTGGGTCTTCACTCCCACTCGGTCACTCAGCACTCGATATGCAAGCACACGCGTCCGCTCTCTCCTTCCAACGGGTAGTCCGTTCACAATGTGCACCCTTTCTGTAATTCTTTCAGATTCGGCAGAGTTGTATAGGAGTACCCTCAGACGTTTCAGGCCAAAGACTGGGTCAAGCAAGCGGGGAAGACTTTCACTCAATCAAACGGGGTCGAGGTACGCACTCTCGTCCTCGCCCCGACACTCTCTCTCTCTCTCTCTCTTTCACACTTTCTATTACTCGTTAATATGGAGCACCCGGCTTGCACTCAAGCACGGGTGAGCAGTCAATATAAAGGGCCAGGGCCGGAGTTCTCCGTCCCCGGTTGGTAAGGGGTTGATCCACGTGTATCCGCACTCACACACAGGCACACCCGACTCAGGCACTGATACGCTCAATGCACACACTGACGTACCGTACGGGCTTGGACTCTCCTCTCCCTTGCTGTAGAGGGAGTCGGAGTGGCTTG
>JAASFJ010000233.1:0-31121 GCA_023333755.1 Globisporangium uncinulatum
GAGCGTAGTCATCGGTTCGATGTGTCGTCAAGGGAGTCTGCGTCGTAGTGAGGCGAGCAGCGTTAGCGATTCATTAGAGGGTCCTTTTGGTGTCTTTGCGGTTGATGTGTGCTAGCTATCATGTACGAGGCCGCGTTGATTTGCTGTTTACTGTAAATGCACGACTTGCGGAGAGGCACGACTTGCGGAATCATGTTTCTGACAACGGAGTGTCGTGTTGTCGTGTTGTCGTGTTGGTCCGACCTGAAGAGTTGTAGGTGTGTGCAAGTGGCAGATGTGCGCACGCATGTCGCTGGTCACACGCGCCAACTCTTCCTGGCTATCATCGACAGTCAACCTGCTGAAGGCGTAAAGTGTTCGGGACTTCGATGTGCTTTGGTGGTCTCTGCAATGCCCACCTGGTACAGTGTAGGTAGGTGCTCGCTCTCGAGGCTGGCAGATCGCTGGAGAAGGACGAGACCCCAACTTCGCGCTCTGCCAGCCACATACACACGCACGCACAGGGATGGCCTCTATTGGCTTCGCTCCGAATATCGACCAGCTGAGCAGCAGTGCCGTGTGGCCTACCACACACACTACGCTCCTCTTCGTGCGAGCAACCCATTCGCCTACCACCCACATCGACTCTCGACCGCCCAGCGCAGTATGTACCCCGCAAGTCGACGCAGTCGCTACTTTGTCGTCCCTGCGCTGGCCGCAGACGACGCCTTGGCCTTCGCGTTCTGCACGGCGTGGTTGCGCACGACCTCGCGCAGTTTGCGGCTGTACTGGATCATGAGCACGAACTGGTCGTCGCGCTCAACGCGCTGGCTTTGGATCTGCTGCTCGCAGCTCGAAATCTGCTTGCCGAGCGTGTGCAGCTGCCCGAGTTTCGCCGGGTTGCCGCTCGAGATGGCCTCATCGATCGCCGAGCGCAGTTTCTGCACCTCAGTCTCGCTCGTCTTGATGCTCGCAGCCAGCTGCGCGCACTTGAGGTTGCACGCCGTGAGCACGTGCGGGATGTCGCCGAGCGTGTTCTGGTCAATCTTTTTCACTCGCGAGCGCACGTCCGGCGAGAACATGATCACCTTTGCGAGTGCTTCGAAGCGCCGGTCGTACACTTGCTCGAGTGTCGCACGGTACACTTTGATCTGCTCGTTCAGCTTGGCCGCAGTCGTCACGTTCTGCATCGAGATCTGCCGCACCTTTTCGTTCAGCTTGGCGTTGCTGCCTTCGAGCCGCAGTGCGTAGTTGTTGATCTCGTCGTACTCGTTCACGACCGCGACCTTAAGTGGGTCTTCGCCGATCGACGACAACGCGTCCGAGTAGCTGCTGCTTGGTGGTGGTGGTGTGGCCGCGGTTGAGTTACCACTGATGCTTGCCGACACGTTGACAGTGTTGGCACTGGTGCGTGACAAGGAGGGATCAGCGACTGCAGATGCGCTCGGGGGCTCGTTCGCGATCGACGCCGGCATTGCGAGAGGCTCTGTGAACGACAGCCGTCCGCCACCATCGACTTGGCTGCGCTGGCTGCTTGGAGACGGCTGGTGTCGTGGATGCTGCTGGTGATGCTGTAGTTGTTGCTGGATCTGCTGTTGTTGGTGCCGATGTTGCTGCAGCTGCATCTGCTGTTGCCGAATGTGCTGCTGGAACTGGTGCTGGAGCTGCGCTTGACGCTGCTGCTGAAGCTGGGCTTGGAACAGCTGCAACTGCAGCTGAGCCGGGTTCATCGCCGTCGGCAGAGCGGCAGGACTGGCCTGAGACGCGTGGTATCCTGTCGGCGCTGTCGCGATGGGAACAACCGCTTGCGTTAGCACAGGGTTCTGCCGCATCATTTCCGTGTCGATTTGCTGCACGGGTTCCTGCTCCGCTGTGGCGACAGGGCGGCTGTTGCTGCCCACGCTGCTGCTCGCTGGCGCTTCAGTACTACTCTGTGTGACTGGAGTCGCCTGGTTGGGTGGCACCATCGTGTGCTGCTGCTGCTGCGGACCCTGCGGCGGTTGCGGTTGCTCTTGCTGATCTCCAGCGACGACACGGAGCTGTTCGTGCTGCGCTTGTTGGTGCTCTCGGAACGAATGGAGGTTCT
This sequence comes from Globisporangium uncinulatum, assembly GCA_023333755.1. Taxonomy (NCBI): domain Eukaryota; phylum Oomycota; class Peronosporomycetes; order Pythiales; family Pythiaceae; genus Globisporangium; species Globisporangium uncinulatum. The sequence continues at coordinate 2,066 of JAASFJ010000233.1, forward strand.
GCAGTCGCTGCTGCTGCTCCTGCTGTTGCGCGAGCACGCGCTGTTTGTCCTGACGCAGCTGCTCTTGCTGGCGCGCGAGCACCTCCTGGTGTTTCTGCTGCGACTGGCGCAGCTTCTGCTCGTGCATCTGCCGTACCTTCTCGACCAGACTGAGCTCCGCGGGTCGAGGCGGAAGAGGCCGCGGCGTACTCTCCGAGTCCGACAGCTTCCGCTTCCGCGACGGCGAACTGGGCGACTCGGCGGAGGACTGCGTCGTCATAGTGGTGGCGACTCTCTCGGCGGATGCCATGGCAGGTGGGATGCTCGCGTGCGACGGTGACGGGAGGCTCGCTGGCGAAGGTTCTTTGGATGGTTCACCCCCTGTTGGGACTGACACGGACACAGCTGCAGCAACAGCGCTCGAGCCCGTCGGCTCGGTTCGACTGACACCTGCACGCCCACCACCCGGAAGTTCAGTGCACGTAGTGCTCTGCGACTCTGGTCGGTGTGGCGACGGAGTGCTCGTCGGTGCTGAGAAGCCCCCAGAAGCACCACCCCCTGTCCCAGCGTCCGGTGTCGGAGCCGGCTCAACCGAGTTGCTTGCTGGTACACCAGCCGACACCCTTTCCCTTCCCATAATTGGTTCCGTTTCAGCAGCGTCTGCAGCGTTCTTCTTCTCAGCGACTCGCAAGCGGAACACGCGCTTCACGAGCGATGCAAAGTCGGGCGACCACGCCGACTGCGCGTGCATCCGTCCGCTCGCGCCTTCAGTGGCGAAGCACCTGTGGCGTGTCGGCGCATCCCCACGCAGCGCCAGCACGTGGGGTTTTGCGTGGCACTTTTCGCAAAAGTACGCGTCGCACTCGTAACACCACATGGTCGGCAGCGACGCTGCGCACATTTTGCATGTCCCTGTCGTTTTCCAAACCACCACAGAACCACACTCGGATCAGATGCGTCCGATAGGTGACACAGCCTCTGGGACCGTCCCCAAAGTCCCATAACTGAAGAACGTACGCGCTCGCGCGTGCTTAAACTCGCAGTTTGCGCACACGTCGCTCTCGATCTTGATGCGGTGGCGACACGACGGACAACGGGTGGCGCTGACGCCGTACACTGCGATACAGAGAGTCAGCGTCCACATACACAAGCCAAGCACCGCACGTCATCCCACGATCCGCTCGTCCGTCAAAGGTCCTCTCTTCTCTACTCCTTCTTCCACTGGAGTCCTGTACATCGCAGGCAAAGAAACAACCAACCGCAGCCAGCTAGACGTACAGTAGAGCTTCTTCCCGCTCGCACCGTCGCACTTGGCGACCGCCTCCAGGAGGGATTCGCCCCAGGACCCACTGGTCTCTTCGTGCTCGTCGCCATCTCCCGCTCCGGCATTGGCGTCTGCGTGTCCGTCGTTACTCGTGGTGTTTGGCGTCGCCACGCTCGTCACGTGAACCGCACTCTGCATGGCGGTGTCTTCTCCAACGCTGCGTTGGGGTGTTTCGAATGGCAGTGACGGTGGCGGAAGCGGCGCTCGCGTGGTGCTGCTGCTGCTGCTTCGGTAGCTGCTCGGTGGTGCTGGGGCTCTGCCTCTACTACTGCCGTCGCTGGCGCTGCGGTTGTAGTTGTGGTTGTGGTTATGGTGGAAGGTTCTAGGGGCCGCGGATGAGCGAGGAGATGCGCGAGCGTCGCTGCTTCGATGCGAAGATTGCGCTCGGACGCTATGACTACTCCTGCTGCTGCTGTTGTGGTGACTGGATGCAAACGACGGCGGCAGTGGACGAGGGCGACTGCGGGCGTCGGAATCGCGAGTGGAGGAGGAGGACGAGGGGCTCCGGTGCAAAGGCGCAGAGGCGGGAGCGGATGCAGCACCCGCTGGTCGCCGCTCCTCGTGCACGTACCAGCAGTTCGCGCCGCGGAAGCAGACGCCCGAGCGGAAGTACTTGCACGCCTCGCGTGGCATTTACCTTTGGTCGCCTACTTGCCACACTGGTTGGCCATGTGCGCTGGCTAAAGAGGTCGTGATTTCAAACGATTCAATACATATCGAAACAATTTATTAGACAGGTAAATCTTCCCTCTGAAAACTTGGTATACTATTTGCAGTAAAAACGGATGCGTCTACTTATCGAATTTATTAATTTGGGGTTCTACTTTTCGCATAAACGCATTCTGCAGCTCATACTAAAACCAAGTGCGGTTGCCAGCCATTCGTGTGTCTGTCGATCTTGAAGTCGAAGGTGATGCCACCGCCGTCTACGAAGACCCAGCAGCTCGCGCTCGACCTGACGCTCCTGCGCGACGATAACGGCGATGTCGACAGGTGGTGCGTCGGATTCATAATCACGTACGGCGCCTTCTTCTTCGCTGGTGCAGCGGCGATCGCCATGTGGTCGAGCATCACGCTCTGTCTCGACTTCTTCGCGCACCAGTTCCCAGAGCAGCGTGTGGGCTTTGTCTTCCCAGTTGTCAATATGTCCACGCTGCTTGTCATTAGCCTCTACATGGTGCTCGCTGGCCGCCAGCTGCCGCTCGAACGCCGCATGAACGGATCGCTTGCCGCCTATCTCGCATTCGTGCTGCTGCTGCCGGTCGCGAACGTGCTGCCGCTGCCTGTGGGAGCCGCCTACGCGCTCACACTCGTTGCGCTCGTGGGCTCCACAGTCGCGTCCTCCGTGATGCAGTCGAGCATGTACGGGCTTGGCGGCGTCTTTGGGCCGCTGTACATTCAGGCGATCGAGGGCGGCAAGGGCTTCGGCGCGATCCTGCTCTTCGTCATCCGCTTGGCTCTCAAGTGGCACTACCAGCTCCCGCCGGCGCTCGAAGAGCACACGGGTGAATTGGACCAAGCAAGAGAGCAAGTGGCTGCAGCACAGGCGGCGCTCGAGACGCGCACTGCCAAGCTCTCGATGGCGGTGTTCTTCAGCGTCACGTTCGGCATTGTCGTGCTCACGTGGGGCCTCTACGCCGCCACAAAGCGCACCAAGTTCGCCGAGCCAATGCTTGACGAGTACATGATGGTGCAGAACGAGACACCGTTCGACATCACACAGGTGCTCACGCCGCTGAGCTCGGCTCGAGCAAGCGAACCGCTGGTCCCGGCTCGAGCAAGCGAACCGCTGGTCCCGAACGAGCGCAGTCCGCTCTTGGACCTAGAGCTCCGCAACCGTCAGCACCAACAGGACGAGGACGAGCAGCTGGACGACAACGATGACGACGAAGCCCTTCTCCTGCGCGAACACGCAGCGTCTGCGTCTCTGCTCGCAGTCGGCCAAGTCGCCGCGAAGCCGCTCTTCTCGCTCTTCTTCTCCTACTTTGTATGCCTCTCGTGCTTCCCGGGCATCATCTCGGCGCTCCAGTCGACGACGTTCGCGCTTGCCGACTGGTACGCGATCGTGCTGGTCGGGAGCTACAACCTCGGCGACCTCGTGGGCAAGAACCTGCCCATGTACGTCCTGTACTTTGACGTCGCGACGCTGCACCGGCCGTGGCTGCCGCAAGCTGCGTTCGTGCCATTCTTCGTACTTGCAGCGCTCCACCCGGTGCCCGACATGGTCGCGATCGCAGCCGTCGTGCTGCTTGGCCTCGTCACAGGTTACGTCGCGACCTCGAGCATGATCCTCACGCCAAGCGTATGCTCCGAGTACCAGAAGGAAGTTGCGGGCATGGTTGGCGGCCTCAGCGCCATCCTGGGCCTTTGTCTTGGGTCCTACAGCGGCCTTGCGCTCGAGACGCTCCTCGAGCTGCTTCAGAAATAAACAAGCTCACAATACAGTCGATCGTTGTTGGTGACTGACTGGCTGGCGAAGGTCGAAGAACCATCACGCTCCGAAGCGTTTGCCAGCGACGATGGAGCTCGCCACGGTGCCGCCTTCAACCTCAGCTGCCCGAGTGGAAGGCGTCGACCCCAGTGCTGTCCTGAGCACAGAAGAGCTGGAGCTCCTTCGCATGCGCTTCATGTCGTTCAGCGAGCACTCGACGCACGGGCGGCAGCACAAAGCCTTGACGGCGGCGCAGGCCGTCAAGCTCTTCCGAGACGACCACCCAACGCTGTCCGAGTGGGAGATTCACGACATGCTGCGCCAGTGCGACCGCAACTTTGACGGGCAGCTCTCGCTCGCTGAGTACCTCCAGGCGCGCGCGTTCCACCGGCTGGCGATGGAGGCAAGCACTGAGAATGAGGTCTTCCGCAGCTTCTCGATCCTCGACACGGACGGAGACGGCGTGGTCGTCGCGGACGAGGTGTTGGCGCTCGTTGAGCAAGCTGATGTGCGAGCGACTGGCGTCCTCAAGCAGGCGATCACGCTCGCTGCCTCGGCCACGAAGAGCGCTGAGCACACGCACCCCCACCGCCGCCCCCACCACCGTGCTGGTGAGATCACGTTCGAGCACTTTGCGCTCACCATCCGCTTGGTGAACCGCAGCATGGAGCAGGACATCGCGACGAAGACGTTGCGTCTGCTGTCGCTACAGGACGAGCTGGCGCAGGTCGATAGCAGTATGCGAGCAGAAACAGCACCACAGGCGCTACGCGTTCCTCTGAGGCGCGCGCGAGAGAAGCGCGAGGTGCTCGCGATCGAAGTCGACGTCCTGCAGACCGAGATCGCGAGGGCCAAGCGCGAGCTGCTCACGGACGCCCACAATCCGCTCGGTCGCGTGTGCGAGAGCCTTGTCGCGACCTTTGACAACGAGCAGCACGTCTACGAGTGCCTCCGTAACTTTGTCGCGCTCTGCAGTCTTCGGGACCCGACGCAGTTTCGCTTCAAGCTCGAGCGGTCCGGCAAGGCAGTGCACGTGCTCGACGCCGAGTTGATGGCGCCGCTAGCCCACGTCAAGGTGCGCCAACACGAGCGCTTTTCTTTCTCGTGTGTGGTCTGGCGTTAGCTGACGTATCACCTCGAGTGTGTGTGTGGTGTGTCTACGCAGAACACGGAAGCGTACGCTCGGATGACAGACCTGTCGCTTACGCCACCGTCACTCTCAGCCGCTGGGTCGTCGCTGCAAGTCCAGCCCACAAAAGTCGGTGTATCGTCCAGGACGGGTCAGAACGACCTGTTGTTGTTAAACCCGACGCTACGCAGACAGTTTGTGTTCTACACTACAAGCGCGAGCGTTACGAACCTCGAGACAATGACGCGCTCGAGTTTCGTCAAGTTCGTTCACGACTGCGACCTGCACACGCTCACGTGTCCGGCACTGACGGAGGCTGAGCTCGTCACTGTCTTCGCCCGAGCGTGCGGCACAAGTAAGCTCATGACGTTCAAGCAGTGGACCACAGCGATCCAGTTCCTGCTTGAGCGCGCGTTCTTCCCTGACCAGACACGGAGCCCAATTGCCGAGACCCTCGAAGCACTCGTGAAGACACACGTCCTCGCGAAAGCGAAGCTCATCCAGACGCAGAACCTAGCGCCGGACGTGTCGCTGACCCACGTGATGAAGCTCCTGAAGGAACACATATGGCAGCTCAAGCAAATCTTCTTCCACTTTGGCGTCCAGAGTCTCGTCGAGGTACGGGCACGTGCGCTTGACTTGGCATAGATCAACTCTGCTCAGTCGTTCACAGACGGATCCACTACGACACTGCCGTTCGTTGCCTTGGTGGCAGGTCGACAGCAACGTCACGGTCGACATGAAGGAGTTTCTCTCCTTCGCGCGCGCATTCGGTGCGTCCTTGGCATAGCCAGCAGCGTATGCGTAAGTGACGTGCTCGCTGACTTGTGGCTTGAGAGCAGGCATCTTGCGCTCGACGGAGCAGCGAGACGGCGAACCCTACTCGTCGCCGCCTGTACTGGAGAACGCAGTCATCCGGCCAATCAGCCTCATGGAGCTCGTGCGTGAATTCTACGCCGCGAAGCTCGACGTGAGCTTCTCGGATCCGCGCCGCCGCGACACCGCAGACCTCACCTTCCGCGAGTTCTTGCGCTGCATTCTTCGGGTCTCGCTGGCGATGCACGCTCATGTCCAGCCGAAGCAAGGCGCTCATCGTGCAAACGGCATCCTGTCGACGACGTTCGAAGCGCTGAAAGATGACGAGGGACGAGCGGGCGAGCGACCGCCCACTCCGCTCTATCACCGACGTGGCAACGTTCTCGGCTCCTCGCCAACGAAAGCCTGCAAGATGACGAGCACTTCGATCATCTCCAAGCTGCTCCGCACATCCCGTGCTCTTGTCCGCCTGCGAGAGCCCACCAGCTCTGCACCGAACAATGCGGAGGATAACTGCTTCCACGACTCTATCGCTCGGATAACGCAAAGCGGCCGCTCGCGCTCCCCGACTCGAATCGTGCATGGCAGCAGAAGTCCAGACAAAGTTCCGCAGACACTAATAACTCCTGCTCGACCAGGAGCGTCACCGTTCAGCCCAGCGCGGCCGTCGGTGCCGCACAAAGCGCGTCCGCGGCCAGTTACCTCTGGCGGTCCACCTGTCGTCCGCATCATCCGAGCGCCCGACACGTGATTACACGTGCTACCGAAAGCCAAAAGCTGCTCGCAGTCGCTCGCACACGCCTGGCTCGAGAAGAGACGCAGGAAACCGAGTCGGGCTCTCACGCGCTACTACCGACGCCAAGTCTTCGCTTGGCTCGAGTGAAGCGGGATCCCACACCTTTAGAAACAGTAGCAGCTTTCGCAATCGTTGAGCGACTTGGAACGGCGACGCGGCGGACGCTTCATGCGACGTCCAGACTGAGTGAGAGCAGCAATCGCAGCAAGTGAGCAGCATGGCCACTCAATCAACACACAGGGTGCAGTGAATGAACAAGTAGCGACGTACTGGCTTCAATCATTGCGTCATAGAAGTGGAGCGCAGGGATCACTGAGGCGTCGTACGAGTTCAAGCGCATGTTGCGCCATGAAATCGCCACTGCACGGTCCACCTGCGCACGAAACAAGCAACAGACTCAACTGAGTCCATCTGAGCGACTCCATTTGAACACCCTGGCAGGATTCGCTCCGACCTCGCCACACCCGAGCAATGCTTCGACAAGAGGCGCGATGGCGCCAAGTCGCATGTGCATGTCCAAGCCCGCCTGCAAGAGCGCACTGCTTCTTGACTGCGAGCGCACTAACAGGTGCGCGAGCTCGGGCGAGTCAGCGAACACGTTGCTTCGCAGGAACTGGTACAGTTTCTCCGGCTCACCTGCCGACAGAAACGCTCTTGCAAGCGCAAGGTACCTGCCCACGATCCCCGTTACGGTAAGCGACTGGCCATGGCAACTCACCGTCATCACCACCACCCTCACTCACGTACGTGCAGCTCTCGACTGGCACCATATTCACATGCAGATTCCTCACGAACTCGGTTAGGTAGATGCTCAGTCGTCCATTCGACGCGCCCTGAATTCACACACGTCATCACACAGCATCCTGTAGTTAGTCGCTGTAGTCCACAAGAGGCGCGCACACAGCGCTTGCTAAGCACCACGCACCGTGGAAGTGTGAAGGAGCGGATCCCACAAGTGCTCGTAGAACTCGGACTGGAGCACGAGAAGAAAGCCGTTTGCATTCCTGTTCACCCTCGCTCCACCCACGGGTCCGGTGATCTTCGTCCTGCCCTCTTCAGCGACGATGCGGCCGCGAAACGACGACGAATGCCCGAGTCGCGGAGTCAGATCTTGCTGCGACGAATGCGCAGACGATGACGAAAGCGAGCGCACGCTGTTCTCGTCGTCGCTACTCGTGTCGTTCGACGACTCGTCGGCGCCGTGGTCCACGTCGTGACGCGTGAACGTCTGCACTGCGTTCAGCAGCGCGACGACACCGGACAGCGTCAACTCCTGCTCCTGCATCGTGTTGCGCACGAGTTCGAGCGCCAGCGTCTTCGCGAACACATGGTCGCCTCGGCGCAGCAGGAACGAAAGCACGTCTTTGTGTCGCGCGCAGGAGCGACAGATCCCGCGCAGGTTCACCTGGAGCTTGCACACCTGCACTTGCTCCGTCCGGTCGCTGCGGCCAGTGACAGTGAACGACCGCTGCACCAGGTTCGGCGGCACGAAGCGCCACCGCGAGACGTAGTGCGGGTCCGACTCGAACTGGTGGTGGTTCATCTTGCCAAGGCTCATCGTCGTCATCGCGCGCTCGAGTGTGTGCGGACGTCGGATTCGAGAGCTGTCGTGCGTCGTGACCACCGCTTTCTGCTCGTCTTCGTCAGCGTCAGCGAACTTCTCATATCGTTCAGCAGCGCTACTGGTAGTCCCGAGCACATCCATGCTGTCGACGCTTCGCGCTCGTCGAATGTGGTGCGGGGTCGCCAACGACGACGCGTAGGCGCACGTCGGACTATTCGCAACGCCGCCGTCGTTATCACCAGACACTTTGTTTATGTGGCCGTGCGCAGCCAACTCGTCCGACGACGACGACGACGAGCGTCGCGACCACGCGCCTTTGTCGTTTGCGCTGCTATCCGCTGGCGTTCGTAGTGAGATCGGCAACGGGTGGGAGAACGGTTCGCTCGCACTCGCGTCGCACTTGATGTCAAAGAAGAGGCTCACGTTGAAGTCGAGGCTGTGACACGCCAAGAGGTTGTCCACCACCGAGTACTCGAGCGCTGTGCCGGGTGGCAGCATCAGGTTCAGTGAGCGCACGCACGACACCTTCGTGCGCTCGATCAGGTACAGCAGGAGCTTCACAGACCGCGTGTCTCCGTACACCGCGTACAGTTGGCCGTACAGCGGCGCCAAGTACAGGTCGCTCCGGCTCACAGCGGTCGAGAAGACGAGTCGCGGCAGCTTCTCCACACTCGAGCCGCGCAGCAGGTACGGGACGATCTCGTTCGCTCGCGAGCCTGTGCTCACGACCAGCACGCTGTGGCTTGCGGCGTACCAGAACGTGTGGATGAAGACGCCGATTGTGCGATGGAGTGCACAGCTGCGGCGTTTGGGCGACGCACGGTAGTGCTCAATGCCCATCTTCGTGACAAGGAAGAGGTCCTGGGAGCTGCCGGGGGCGCTCGCATGCGTGCTCCAAATGACGCCGTCGGCCAAGATGCGGTTCCCAGCGTTCGGACGGCACAGGATCCAGTAGTGCTCACGTGTCGCAAGCCGCACGACCTGCACCTCAATATCGCTCGTCTGCACTGCGAGAAACTGCTTGTCGAGCGAGAGGCGCACAAGCGCGATTGGCTCTTCCATGACCTGTTTGCTGTCGCTGTCGCTCGGCTGGTCGCGTGCCTGTGGGTCTGTAAAGTCGTAGAGCGTCTCGACACCGCAGCGTGGAGTCTCCCCCTGCTGGCAGTCGTCATCAAGGTCGCCGTCGTTGCTGTTGCTACCACTGTCACTGCTGCTGCGAGCGTTGCGTTTGTGTATCTGCACGCTCTCGGCGCCTTCCTGACTCGCGGTCATGTCCAGTGACGTGTCGAGTTCGATCTGCCGCAAGCAACGCGAGCGTGGCGAGAGCACGAGTACGCTGCTGTGCGCAGCGTCCAGCCACGCGAGGCGCGCGTCGCCCGCGTAAACGACGCCACCACGCTCGCTCAGGAAGAGATGGCCGCCGTCGTCCGCCGCGGTGCTCATCGCACGTTTGGTTACTGCTTCGTCGGCGACTGCCCTTCTGTTGTTGTCGTCGTCGCGATCCAGCATATAAATCGACAATATGCTGTTTGACGACATTCGGTTGATCAACAAATAGCATATTTTGACCTTCCAGGGGCCCCTTGACTTGATATTTGTATGGAGGCCCTGAATGCACTCTTAGTCTATTTTTCAAGTGTTGTGGTCCACGCATATGTCGTTGGATAGTTTTAAAACGTCTACAGATTTGTAAGGAAATCTGACAACGTTGCTGCTGCAACAGTCTATTGATTTGTAAGGAAACCTTGCTGCAACAAACAACTTTTTTTCGCGAACATGAAATATACTTGCTTAAACTAAAGCGTGAATTCATCCCACCATCCTAGTAATGATAAACACGAGGTATTGCGGTAGCTATCTGTTTTTTTTTTTTGTAGATCCCTTTTGTTTTTCACTATGATGGATGTCTATTGGTCAGACCATAGTTTAACCAAGTCTTTTTCATTTCAGATATTTGACTAAAAATAGGGATTTTGGGAGTATGTTCCTATTTTGTTTTTGAAGGCTGCATTTTTAAATGGCAGCATTTACCGAAGTAATTCTTGAAAGTACGGTAAGGCAACTGTGTGATTTGTCTAAAGTACGACGACACTGCGAGTTCGCAATTCTAACCACTTCGACTTTGCTTTGCAGTAAGAGGGAACCGAGTGAGGCGTGTCGCTCGCGCGCGCTCGCTCTGTGACGCCCACATGTTCCTCCATTGGGTCGCCAAGTGTGAGCTCGTGCCGCATGTACCAGATTCGTATGTGCTCAAGGTGCGCCGCTTGAAAATACCTACAAACGCCCGCGCGAAAGGCGAGAGCGTGAACAAGTGCCTACTTGTTGAATCTTGCTCACCAGTTTGCGCTTTGCATCCCCTCTTCCTTCTTGGTTCCTCTCTCTCTCTCGATTATGTGTATGCGACCCGCTTAGAAATTCTCCGACAAGTGCCAGCGCGGCATGTGCAGCATGGTAGTAACGTTCCTTAGCAGCGACGCTGTGGACCTTGCAGATGTGCTGCCGAGCGGCCACCACGTGCGCTGGGCCATGGAGGTGATCGGCCACTCGTTCGCGCTTGGCATGGAGGACGCCGACGTGATCGCAGGCGCCCTCAAGATCTACGAGAAGTGGCTCGGCGTCGACGGGCCGCCGCTCGCTGCGACAAGCGGCGCGAAGCCGAAAGACCACCGCCCCGTGTGCATGCAGAAGGTGGAGCAGACGTTCATTCAGGACATGCTCGGCCACATGACGCTGCTCTTTGAAGAGCGCACGGACGCTGCGTCCCGCTCGAGCGATGCGCTTGTCGCCAAGCACGTGTCTCTCTGCACCAAGTGCGTTCGTTGGTTTGGTTGACTATTGTGGGTGTGATAGGGAGAACGGAACGAACGTTACGCTACGCTGGACGCGCTCCTCACCCGGGTCTTTTGATGGGCTTTGACAGGGTCCTGGACCTGTTTGACGCGCTTGTGAAGCGCCGAGGGAGTTCGCTGGCGTCCGCGACGTGGGAGCGGCTCCTTCGGCTGCTGCTCGGCGCTGCTGACGGCGTTCTCCACAGCTCGAAAGGCGCGCTTGGGAACCACCTGTGCGGCCAGCTCACGCGCATATTGTTTGAGATCTCGCTGCGGTCGCTGCCGGTCTGCGGCTCGAAGAGCGAGACGTGGAACTTGCTGCAGAAGTTCTGCCGCCGTTGGATCCACCGGCTCCTTGTGATTGAGCAGTGGAACGTCGTCACGCTCGCGCTTACGAAGAGCCTCATGAAGCAGCTCAGCGCACCGGACGCGAGCAAAGAGGTCGAGATCGTCTGGGTCGAGAACCGCCTCCAGTCCAAGATTGAGTGCGTGTCGTGTGCTCTTGCTGCAAGGGACGATGGAGTAGTGTATACTCTAGAAGCTAACGTCTGTGGGTGTGTGCTGACGCACGCGGTCAGGCTCGAGGACTCGCTGCTCGCGTACGCGTGGCACCGTCTGCTCCGCGTCATTGGCCACGCGTCGAGCATCACTGACCCGGACGTGTACCTCGCAGCGATTGTGCGTACAGTGTGCTGGTCTCTCTCTCTGTATTGATGAGATCTCTTGGTCGCAACAGGTGCTGACGATCACTTCTACTGTATACGACCCACAGAAAGGAATCAGTCGCCTTGCTGACGAGTTTACACGGACTGAGCAGCTGCCGCAGGTCAAGTGGGAGCAAGTGCTCGGCGCCCTCAACTCCACCCTAGCGCGTGACAACTCGATCTTTGCGCCCGTGACGAACGGCACCACCGAGCACGACGCGATCGTGAAGGAAGTCACGCTCGGCTCGCAGCCCCGGTCGCCCCCCGACGTGAACACGATCCTCCGTCTGCTCGGTCCGTGGCTGTTTGACGCGTGTTTGGCGCGCAAGCCGCGGTTCGACGCTGGACGAAGCGAAGCGCTCCGGTGCCTCGGCAAGCTGCTGTGCCAAGTGACTGGCGGCCGCTCGAAGCGCATCAGTTGGGCGTACGGCATCCGCAGCCTCATGGCGCTGCAGACCGCGCTCCTGGACGACGACGAGCGCATCAGCGCGTCCGCAGTCTTCAACTGGTCGAAAGTATTTGGGCTCTACGGCAACCACACGCTGCGTGGAGCGGGCGTGCTCACTGGGCCGTTCCACAAAGCCATCGAGCGCATCTTCCGGTGCGTCACGTGTTCGTGAGCGCGACAGAGAGGACCGAGTCGTGTATCCGTCGTGTCGCGTCTGACGCTCGAGTGGTGTGTTCTGTGATGTTATATGTAGAGCTGCTGAGCGCCGAGAGGTGACGACGTCGCCCAAGTCCAAGGCGACAGAGGGCAGCCGGCGTGGTGCGGACCCGTTCTACTCCCAGGACGAGCACTCGATTGGAGGTATCCCTGTCGTGCTGCTCCGACGAGCTGCGATCGAAGCGTGCAGCTCGCTACTGACTCTGCACGCCCACCTCCCAGTACGTTAGTTGCCCGTGTCATCATCATGTGGGGAAGCGAGTAGGGACACAGTGTGCTCGAAGCTAACTACCGAACGACTAACTAATTACCACGCTGTAACACTGCAGAGACACTTTATCAAGCAAGCCGAGCGCGAGATTGTGATGGCATCAATGGCCGGCATCTCGGGCCTGTACTCGACTCTCCCCAAGTACACGAGCTCGAACGTTGTGGCGCTGCTGATGAACGCGATCAAGACAGAAAGCGACCCGACCAACCAGCAGATGATGATGTGGCTCCTCACTGTCGCGATTCAGCAAGAGGCGTCGTACTGGGCGAACGGCCTCGCGTCGAGCCGCAACTCGCAGGTGCCCATCACGGTCCTCCTCATCTGCACGATCGTGGGCAAGTCGTCGCGGTACAAGCCACAGGTGCTCTACACTGCGTTCGACTGTCTCCGGCACCTCTCGCTCGTGTGCGAAGAGCTCTTTGTCCACGCGTCGAGCTCGGTCGTACACCTCGTGAACACGTGCTGTGACTTTATCACGAACAGTGCACCGATCCTGCGCTCGAGCCGCGCGCCGTTCTACTTGGACTCGCTCATGGCGAGCGCTTACCACTGCATCATTGAGTGGATCGTCGCCGCGCCCCTGCTGCTCGCGAAGCCGCAGGTGATCGCCAAGATCGTGACGACAGTCGTGGACGGCAACGACCGCATCCAGTCGTTCACGTCCAAGAACACGGCGGTGGCGGTGCGTGAGGCGGCGCAGAAGCTCGTGAACATGCTCATGAAGCACCACGTTGCGCAGACCACGACTGGCATGAACGCGCGCTCGTCGATGCTGACCGAGAAGGTGGGTCGCTGGCTCCTGTGTCTCTTGCTCTCCTCACGTGCGCTTGCGTCGTGTACGCGTCTCACACTTGATGTTGATCGTCTATCTCCCTTGTGTGTTTGTGTGTCTGGGCCCATACAGTCTGCGCTCACGGATATCTGCGGCAAGACGGACCCGAACGTGCACAGCCACTGCCGTTTCTTCGCAGTCAACAAGAGCTCGATTCTAACAGTGATGGAGAAGCCCGAGAGTGCGCTTGGTCAGGGCGAGGCGATTCTGATCATGCGCGACTCGACAGGTCGGTACGCATGGCGATCCCGCCCGCGCTTCCGCGACGGCCCTCGGCCAAAGACGTTGGAGGAGTACGAGGCGTACGTTGAGTCCGGGACGGCAGCGTCCGACACGGAAGAAGTCGAGAGTGACGACAACGACGACACTGAGCGCGCGGACAGCGACGATGATAGCGAGAAGGAGGAGGAGGAGCGGCCGCGGGACCCGCTCCTGTCGGCGATCCGTGACACGCAGAGCAAGACCACGATGATGAGCTGGAAGGCGGTTGCGCAGCAGCCTGGTGATGCGGCTGGCGGGCTTCGGACTGCGTCGAACCAGCTGCAGACCGGCGAAGGGAACACTGGGATGAGCTCGCTGACCGAGCGCCGAGCGATGGCAGCTGGTCGCGACGAGGGCCGCGAGACGCAGGACGCGATCTTCACAAACTTGCTCGCTTACCAGCGGCACGAAGAGCTGAGCTCGCGTGTGGTGGGCAGTGCTGGTAGTGGTGAGCGGTGTGTGAAGCCAGGGCTTCCAGTGAAGGACCCGCACCTTCAGTCGTGGGAGACTGCACGGCGCGTGTTGACAGAGCTCGGCTTCCTCTCTGTGCGCAACTGGGGGAACGTGTTCGCGATGGACGCGTCGGGCGGTCAGCTATTGCGCGACCTCGAAGCGCTCGACAAGCTCCCGGACCAGGAGACGTTCGAAGTCGCGGTGGCGTATGCGACGAGCCTGGGCTCCAAAGGCGGGTACGACCGTGTGCAGCTTGTCACGAGCGCGGACGTACGTGCTGGTACTGTCACGCTGTCGCCCGACTACCAGCTCTTCTTGAGTGCGCTCGGGCAACGCGTGGACGTGGCGACCCACACGGGGTACGCTGGGAGCCTCAACACGGCGCACACGAACGGGAAGATCCTGTACCACTCGCACTACAACCACGAAGCGTGTTTCTACGTGCCGACACTGCCGCTCGAGGCGCGTGGCGACGACGAGGCCGACTCAGCGCAGACGGCACTCACGCTGCTCGAGCGCTCAAACGTGATGATCTTGTGGAACGAGTGCCAGCAAAAGTACCGCCCTGGGAGCGTGCTCTGGGACCGGGCGTTTGGGCTCTCGACGCCGACGTCGCGCGTCGTGCTCATCATCGACCCGCTCGAGAACGACCTCTACTGCGTGCACATTTCGCACGAGTCGTCGCCGCTCTTCACGACGCGCGACGTGATTACGAACGAGGAGGACAACTGCGTGGACGACGGCGACGTGTACTGCGCGCGCGTGCTCGGGCCGCTCCAAGACGGGATGGTCGTGAACGGCGCGTGGCTCGCGCCACTCGTGCGCCAGACTGCGCTGAACGCTGCGATGCTATCGCGGGCGTACCACCGGTACCAGTACGAGGTCGGTGCGGTCGCCACGACACCGGTCGGGCCCGAGGTGAAGCGCGCCGAGGTCATCGCTGCAGTCGTCGAGAAGCACATGCGGCCGAAGCTTCCTGGCGACTTCTACGGCGGGCTCTTTGCTGACATTGCGCACGAGAGCAGCAGCAGTGCGTAACTCCCGTGGTGGAACTGTTTGAATGTCACACACGACGGCACACGTTTCATACTGGAGTGCGACGGTGCGAGGCATGTGGCTAAAGGCGGCAGGTGCAGTCTATCCGCTTCCCTCCGCCCCTCGTCCTTCGAGTTGCCGCGAGTGAGAGCACCACACACCACGTTCTGCCGCCCTACTGACTGCGTCGCTGAAGTTGGGAGCTGCCTCCTCGTAGAGAGACAGACAGGTGGCACGATGAGCAGCAGCTCGAGAGGGTCGTTCTTGCTGTCGTCGCCGCGGTCACTGGCAAAGGGGCTCGGCCTCCGCCACCACAGTAGCGAGCAGATCATCGGCGGACAGGTGGTGTCACCGAGCGCCAGCGGCGCCGCGAACAAGCGGGCGACGTCGTTTGCAGACGACGCCGAGAGCAGCGACAAGGTCACGGAAGGGCCTCTGTTCGTGCGCATCCATGTCCGCCGGCTGCGCTACTGCGTGCTGCGAGGACGCACGCTGCTCGTGTTCGACTGCAAGGACGACGCCATGACGACTGGGTCTGGGACGGGCAAAGTCGCTGCCGCCGTGAAGAAAGCCATCACAGTCGTCGGCGTACGGAGCGCGACCGAGATCGAAGCGTCCGTGCGCGCGTCGCTGCTTGGCATCGGCAGCCATGCGAACGTGGACAACGCGCTCGTGGTGAGCACGCAAAAGTCCAAACTCGTGCTCGTCGAAGCCGAGACGCCGACAGAGAAGCAGCGCTGGCTCCACGCCATGTCGTGCCTCAACTTTGCGTCGACCGCGAGCGAGAAGGCCGTCTTCCTCTCGATGCTTCCGGACGGTGACGCCAGCTTTGACGCGCACGTCGCGGTCTCTCTGCTGCACAAGTACCGCGACAACGAAGTTGCGACCGAGCTCATCGTCGACCGGCTCGCTGCGTACGCCGAGCACAACATCGATGACGTCGAGTTCTACCTCCAGCAGATCGTGCACCTCGTAGTGAACACAGCGGTAGCGAAGCCAGAGAAGCTCGTGAACCTGCTGCTCTCGATCTGCAAGGCGAAGACGTACGTCGAGCACCTCGGGAACTGCATCCACCTCGCACTCCAGCTCTTCTGGCTACTCGAGGCCAAGATCGCAGACAAGGAGCCGAGCACGTACAACCTGTGCGCCAAGCTGCTCATGTCGATCGAAGCAAAGGTGGTGAACCAGCACTTTGAGCTGCCGGTCAGTCCCAGTCCCAGCAGTAGCCATGCGGGCGGTGCTGTGTCAGCGATGCTCATGGAGATCCCTGGTATACAAGTGCGGCTCGAAGCGATGGCGTTGGCGGCGAAGTCCAGTGCGTGTAAGCAGACGACTGTGCCAGACGACACTGCAAACACTGGATCGCCCCACCCGGAGGAGCTCTCGCCCTGTTCTCTGCCGGTCGCCACAGCCGACAACGACGCTGCTGTCGGCTCGGACGAGCTCAAGAAGCAGCAGCGTGAGTTGCTGCTCCAGTGGATGGAGAAAGAGCGCCAGAAGCGGTACAAGTACTTCCACCAGCAGCGGGACTTCATCAAGGCGCTGGCCGACATCTCGGAGTGCATGCAAGTGGTCGAACCGCCAGAGGACCGCAAAAAGCACCTGCCGGCGGCGCTCGAGGCGCTCGCGGTCCACAGCATGGCGTACATTCCGCTCGGCCGCGTCTCGGACCCGTTCTGCCGCATCACGCGAGTGCTGAAGGACGAGGGCACGGTGTTCTCGACGCACAGCCGCGCGCCGTGTCTGCTCTGCTTTGAGGTGATCGAAGATGACGTGAACGCCGCCGGACAGCGCACCAGTGCAGCGAAGACAGGTCACCGCGGTGACGTGGTGTGCGAGCGCCATGGAAACAAACACTCGTCCGCGTCCTCAGTGCTCGACGAGGAGGCGGAGATCGTTGGGTACATCAAGAAGCTGTCGATCAACGGGAAGTTCATCTGCCTGGAACAGCAGCAGTCTGCTGTCAGCGTCAGTGAGTTAGTTGACGACGGTCGGAGCAAGACCCGAATTGGCGAGCAGTGCTTTGAAGAACACGAGGCTACGCGAGAGCTTGAGCGTCGACTCGGCGTCGCGATCGCGGGTGTCGACGACTCGTTGAGTGGCTCGTCCGATGGATCGCAGCTGCCGTCGCCCCGCGCGGACACGCTCGCGTCTGCAGCGTCGTCCGTTTGCACAAAGTCGTCCCTCGGCAGCTCTGCGCACGACGACACGAGCCTGATCCTGCGCCATTCACAGAGTGCGTACGAGTTCGGCCTTTCAAAGATGTTGTCAGAAGGTGGTGTGTTCGGCGAGAGCTGGCAGGAGAAAAAGGTGCGTTTGATTATTTGATTGTACCCCCGGGGTGTTAGAAGCAGTGGTTTTTCCAATCACCACACCACCGGTGACACTTGTACTCCACACTCGTGGATTGAACTCTCTCGTTTTGTATCTGTATCCCAGGAGCGCATTCGAGCGTCATCTCCGTACGGTCACCTGCCGGGATGGAACGTCATCTCCTTGGTGCGTGCTGTGTGGTTGCTTACTTGTGTGTCGAATGCATATCTGAAGCTGCACTCTCGTTTTCAAGCGCTGATAACCACACCAAAACAATTGTCCTCAGATCTCGAAGAGCAACGACGACATTCGCCAAGAAGTGTTTGCGATGCAGCTCATCAGCAAGTTCCAGGACATTTTCCGCGCGAGCGACCTCCCGCTCTTCCTGCGTCCGTACCGCATCGTGTCGACTGGGAAAACGTGCGGCCTTCTCGAGACGATCACCGACGCGCAGTCGCTCGACGCGCTCAAGAAGCGCAAGGGCTACGACACGCTGCGCCGGCACTTTGAACGCACGTACGGCGACGGCGACGCACGCTCTGTGGCGTTCCGAGCCGCCCAGCGCAACTTTTTGCACAGCCTTGCTGCGTACTCGGTCGTGTGCTACCTGCTGCAGATCAAGGACCGGCACAACGGTAACATCCTGGTCGACACGGACGGGCATCTTGTGCACATTGACTTTGGTTTCTTGCTCGGTATCGCACCGGGCGGCAGCTGGAGCTTCGAGAGCGCGCCGTTCAAGCTCACGAAGGAGATGGTGGGCGTGCTCGGCGGCGTGTCGTCGAGTCTGTTCGGCGAGTTCGTACAGCTCTTCGTGCAGGGAATGCTCGCGGCGCAGCGGAGCGCTGAGCAGATCATCACGCTGGTCGAGATCATGATGCGCAACTCGACGTTCCCGTGCTTCCAGGACCGGGACGTGTCGAAAGACCTCCAGCGCCTCCGCGACCGCTTCCTTCTCGACCACTCGGCGAAGCAGCTCGTCCAGGCGGCGATGAAGCTGATTAGCACCAGCTACAAGAACAAGTGGACGAAGCGGTACGACCAGTTCCAGAAAATCACGAACGGCATCAGCCCGTAGACGTCACGTCCCCCATGAGACGATCAGCGCTTTGTAACCATCGCCAGTACTACGCTTACTCTTCATCTTGCTGTCACCGTTGCGGGTCGTAGTCAAACTGGGAGAGGCTGAGATCGTTCATGTCGTACGCCGTCGCACCTCCAGAAGCCCCAGCCAGCGAACCTCGCGACCCTTCGGCCTTGATGGCTGGTGAATTCTGTTGATGAGTTTGCGGGTACGCTCCCATTCGTGTCGGCGGCGGGGCGTTTGCACCGAGAGCGTGTAGTGGTTGGCGCGGATACTGCGGCTGGCCGTATGGAGTCGGCGCTGTTGGTGCTGTAGTTGCTGGCGATGCCAGGTGGTTTGACATCGCTGCACTGGGCTGATTTGCTCTCTGTTGTGGAGGCTGCTGTTGGTGCTGCTGCCCCACTTGATGCGTTTGTTCCCGCCACTGTTGCTGATGTTGTTGCTGTTGTTGAACCTGCTGCGGCGGCGGCTGAGGCTGCTGTTGGTGCTGCTGAGGGGGCTGTTGGTGCTGCAGTGGGTACTGCTGGGGTTGGGTCGGTTGTTGTTGCTGCTGCGTCACTCGTAGTGCAGCGGGACCTCCTTGCGCCGACACGATCGCCTGTCGCTTGTTCTGCTCTGCAGCAGTCTGCATCGCCGTGATCCTCGACGCGATCGTCGCTGGAACTGATTGCGGAGCGGATACGGCAGCACTCCCACCACTCGACTGGGGATACGGTGACGACACAAGTGGCGCAGCACTGCCATTGTGTCGCAGAGGTGCGGCGCTGTTTGGCCCACTGAACGCTGTTCTTGGCGGCGTCTGCATCGCCAGTGGACGAGCTTGCCCACCAGTCATCCCTGGCATCGAGTTTGGCGGTTGCACGGAAGCCGGCACGAGTTGCTGCCCACTAGTGGCGGCAGGTGCTGGCGACCCCACACTCATTGGCGTAGCTGCTGCCGCTGCTGCCGACCGCTCTGCGATTTCAGCTGGAGACGCTGCGTTTGTGGCCATCGGAGGTCGGTTTGAGTGGACCTCCTTGATATGCTGAAGCGCACCACACGGCCACAGCAAGTGCGTCAGTCACCTGAACCGCGACAACACACAGCACAAGGTCCAGATCGCCTGTCTTTGCACGTACGTCCTTGTCATAGCACGAGTTGCCAAGGTACTCGCCAAATAGCCGTAGTGCGCGCTTTCGTGCGTCCGAGATGCTCGCCTTCCCATCGTCACAACAACAACGACAGCAACGCCATATAGAAACCCACAGTCACCACACGATTCCCCACACTGCTACTTGTATAGCGCAGTGCATGCTATCGACTCGGCACCTTCTTCGCCTGCTCGATCGCAGCGCCAATGTCCCGTTGGCCATCGGCTTGGCCAAAGCCAAAGTCTTCGTGGCACGTGCCGTCTTTGAGCTCAATGCGCACGTGCGCACTAAAGCCAACGTACCACCGCTCAGCTTTGAGCGTTCGCTGCTCGCGCATATACGCGTATACATCTCAGTATTCGCATACAGTACGACGACAAACAGTGAGGAGGAGGACGCAATATACGACACACACGCACAAATTCCTCCTTGCACTCAATCACACGGCAGCTCCAGCCGTTGAAGCCGAACGCTAGGTTCGCGAGCTCAATGGCCTTGCAGCTCTCAATGTACGTGAGGCGCGTTCCGCCAGGCCCCGCCCGCCGCGAGAGGTGGTTCTTCTCAAGCTTCTGGTGCAAAAACGCGTTCACGCTCTGCTCCTCGGGGGCGGCGAAGCCCACAGCGCCGAAGCGGCCGCGGCCTGCGAGACTCGCCACCAGCTCCTTCGCGACCATCGCGGCCACCAGCTGCGCCATGTCGTCTGTGAGCGCTCGAGGGGTGTCGCTGTTGTTGCTGCCTCCCGTCATGGGGGCAGCCGCACCTTCGTTGAGTCGCCGCTTCATGCTCTTGCCGTGGCAGTGTGGATGCGGAAATGTTGCAGTTGGTGACTTCAAAACTGCGTTCAAAATTCAAATGATAATAACGAAATCGGCTATGAATTCAAACAAATATGACTTCTAGACGCTTAGCTTTTCATATCTACAATTGCTAGATCAAATAGACAAATAGCCAGCAATATCAAAATTAATACAGTTCTGGGCGCAAGGTATCCAACATTTACAATAGTAGCGAAAGGTGTTGTGCCGTCGCGATCTTTTTAGCTTGGGATCAGTATGGTCAATCACTCGTAATAGAGCGTAAATCCAGGGAGACACGTGTTACTTCGTCCAGAACAAGCGAGAGAGCGAAAAGCCCTCCCCACGTGGCAGTCATTCGCCGATCCACACGCACGAAGGTATCTCCACCGCCCCCCACAGACAGCAGCAGCACCACCAAGCCTCTACAAGAATGTCGGACGTCAACACGCTCGTCTTCCAGCCGCTGCAGCAGTTCGTCAAGAACAGCATCCACCTTGTGAAGAAGTGCACCAAGCCGGACCGCAAGGGTGCGTCGCACTTCGTCTCCCCCTCTTGACGCTGATGGACTGAACCCGCGACTCACACGCATGCTGCTCGTGCTCTTCCCATCTAAAGAATTCACGCGCATCGCGGCGGCCACGTCCGTGGGCTTCCTCATGATGGGCTTCATTGGTTTCTTCGTGAAGCTCGTGCACATCCCGATCAACAACATCCTCGTCGGTGGCAGCGCGTAGACGGCGCCTCGTCGCCTTCTGCTGTGGTTGCCGCGTGGCACCAACCGCGTCGTTCGTTGCGTGGCGACCAAGAGATGCGTTTGCGGCAAGACGAGTGGCAGCGCGTGTGGGTGGAATGTCGTTCAACAGGGAGAAACGCAGGAGGCACGGCAGCCACAATTCGCGTTTGGAGGACGTGGCTATTGACTGCGTCTGCCACCCCCGTCACGGTCTAGTCGCTAGCTGCACTTCCTGCCTTTCGACGTCGATTCGTCGCACGATGGCGCCATCAGCCCGACTAATGTCTCTGGCAGCAGAGCCAGCCTCAATAGATTTAGTAGTTCCCAGTCGGTCTTCCGTTTCGCCATCGACGTGCGTCTGTTGACTGGAAACAGAGAGATGGATGAGCTCGAAGAGCTCTCAGCGCACGATCAAGCGGCCGCCGCTGCCCGCGAGTGCGAGCGACTCTGTCGCGTGAATGGAAACACACTCACGCACCGTGCGTTCGCAGCGCGCTCTCACCTGCAGCAGCGGCCGCCGTCGTCTCGAGGCATTGACGTACGTGCGCTTTTCGCACCAGCTTCACCTCACTCTGTCTTTGACGCTCAGTCCGGACGCTTCGGCTACACAGAGCTTCCTAGGAGCCGAGGACCGCCGGTTCTTGAGCAAACAGTCGTTCGATGACCGCCTGCCAGCTGCGCAAGCGAGTGGGCGTGCGCTGTGCTTGCAACGCGCCGTGGAGATGGGCGACGTGCGCCTTCTGCTCGCGCAGCTCAAGGCACACAGCGTCGGCCTCGTCCACCAGCGCAACTGCCACGGCGAGACGCTGCTACACACCGCCGTGCTGCATAACCAGCTCCTAGTCGTGCAGACGCTGCTGCAGCACGGTGCGTCTCCGAACGCAGAGCTTCCGAGCCATCAGAGCTCCTCCCAATTGACACTCGAAAGCGTCGCACCGAGGAGCGACAACTTCCGCTACAGTCGCGTCCTGAGCGCCGCCGAGGCGACGCCTGTACACTACGGTACGCAGCCGCAAACCATGAACAGCCCTCACTCCTCACTCGCCAAGGACGATCACCGTACCCCTCCGCCTCCTTCATTGGATTGACAGACTGATGGTTGTCTGTCGACGTCAGCTTGTGCGGTTGGGAACTTGGATGTACTTAAGCTGCTACTACGTCCGACTGCATCGTCCGGACCGCACTTTGAGCTCCGCAGGCCCGGAAGTCTGCTGATGTGGGCGCTCACGTGTGGCCACGCGAACGTTGTGGAGCACCTGGTGCTGAAGAAGCGCCTCGAGGCCGACTGTCGCGACGAGGACGGCAACAACGCTGTCGGGGTCGCTGCGCTCGTGCTCGCAGCCCAAGAAGCCCAGGAGCTCGAGACGCAGACCAGTGACACGCAGGTGCACCCGTCGACACTGAAGACGATCCTCAAGCTGCTCCTGCGTCGCGACGGGATCGAAATCAACCACAAGAACCTGTGCGGCCTCACAGCGTTCGACATTGCCGAGAGCGCACACGTCAAGCAGCTGCTTGCGCACCTCGGAGGCCGCACAGCGCGTGTGCTCGACATGGAGAAGCTGCTGCGCTGGGACCGCGAGCGCTCGCGACGCGAGTACACGTACGTACGGGACCGGGTGCGGCGGGCGATTGTGCGACGCGACGCGGACGCCGACAGTGCTGGAGCGTCTGCGTGAGTGACGGGTTTCGACAGACGGTAGGAGAGTCAGTTCTTGCTCGTGACGAGCAGCTTCTTTGGCGAGACTGTGACCAGATCATCAACTGGCGATTTGGGCTTCTTCTTGCGCGCTTTCCGCTTCTGCCACCGCTGGCCTTTGCCGCTGGCAACGTCCGCGACGTAGCTATCGATCTGGTGGAGAATGTCGGCGTTCTCTGCGACCCGTGCAAACAGGAACGGGGTGAAGCCGTTGACGTCTTCACTGTCCAGTGTCGCCTTGCCGTTCACGAGCAAGTACTCGACGATCTCTGTGTACCCTTTGAAGCACGCGATGTGCAGCGGCGTCCAGCCTTCGACGTCCTGTCGGTTCACCTCAGCGCCGAGCTCGATGAGCTGCGCGACGAGCTCGAGGTAGCCGCGCATGGCTGCCCACGCGAGCGGCGAGAGGCCGTCGCTGTCTGTGAGGTTCACGTCCGCTCCGCGTTTGAGCAGCTTGCGCGTGAGCGCCTTGTTGCCCATGAGGAGGGAGCTGATGAGCGGCGTCGTGAGCGAGCCGTCGGCGTCCTGGAGGTCCACATTGGCCCCGCGGTCGAGCAGCAGCCGCGTGATCGGCTCGGACTGCTGCTGGATCGCGATGTTCAGCACGAGCTGGCCGCGTGTGTCGCGCGCGTTCACGTCGCCCCGTCGGAGCAGCAGACCATGCACTTGGAGGATGTCGCCGTCCCAGACCGCGTCCGCCATGGTGGCCACGACGCATGGCGCCCAGGCACAGTGGCGGCGCAGCAGCAGCCGCACGAAGGTCGCACACGTCCATCGACACTGCACGCGGAGCTCGTGGCCTGGGCGGGACTTGGCGGCCATGCGGTCGCGGAGACGGGCGACAGCGAGTTGGCGTCGGGCGAAGTCCGCCTGGACAAACTCCAAGTGCGCGACGTCGATGTGCGGTCCGTTCGTCCAGGCGTGTCCGATGCGCTTCTGGGAGATGACCGTGTGGCCGGCCATGTCCTGCGGCTTCGTCGGTCGCGGCACAAACTGGGGCGCCGAACTGTCGGCCGCGACCACCTTGGCGCTCGCCGCGTGCTTGTCATTGTGTGGGATTGGCGCCGTGTGCTTGCTGGAGACCTCGCCTCTCTCTGACTCCTCTGCATCGTTACTGTCGTTGTCGCTGTCGTCGTCCTCGCTTCCGTCTTCACTTTCGTCGCTCTCGTCTTCTTCCTCGTCGCCCTCACTGTCACCATCAGGCTCTTCTTCGACCGCTTTCGCTTTCGCTTTCGCTTTCAGCGTCTTCAGTGCGCTCATCGAGCAGAGTGAGCACCGCGTCCCCTCCGTCCGTCCCGAGCGCAGTCTTCAGTCGCTCTTCTTGCACGCCATTCTATTCTCGAGGCCCTCGAAACGCGCACACTCGTCATGCAGTTTCGAGCGCCGCTGCCACTTCCGTCGCGTCCTGACGGCGGCTCTGCGCTCGCGTCTTCCTCCTTCTCTTTAAGCGTCGCTGCTGAGCGCACATTCGATGCTGTCGCTGCAGGTAGCGACGAAACACTGTATACGACGCCCTCACTGGTGTTGCCATTGTCAAACTATGCGCGAGGGAATCCGTCGCCAAAGAAGCCTCCACACTTCATCTTTCAGCAGCGGCACGCCCAAATCCAGCCAGGCACGCTCCTCTCGATCAACCAGTCCCAGTCGCCGAGCCAGCACAAGCTTTCTGCGTCCAGTGCGTCCAGCGCATCGAACCGCAGCCACGAGACTCGCAGCTCCCGAAGACGCCGCACACTGGCACCTCGTCCCACTCCAGAGCCGATCGACTACCTTCAGCTGCGCCGCACTGAGCACAGCAAACACGCGCTGCTTCGCACGCGCCACGTCGTCCGCGAGATCCTCGCACCCGCGTCAGCGTCCGGGCCTCCGCCGTCGCATCAAGCGCTCGCTCGCCCAGCAGTCGAAGCAACTGCCACTGCCAGTAACCATGCCCCACTGTCGCTCCGGTCGCCCCCAGCATCCGCGACCACAGCAACAAACGACACAGACATGGCGCTGGCGCTGCACAAACTCGCGTGCTTCTCCCGCGACAACGGACGCGTCGACGACACAGCGCTCACTGTGAGTCTCCAGCAGCTCTGTCGGGAGCAGCAACGCGTCGACGCGCAGTCCCATGCTGTTGTGAGCCAGCTGCACGCGCTGCTCGCTGCTGTCGGTCGCGACGTCTCGCTGCCACACAGCTTCGCGCCGCTCCTTCGTCGGATCTACACGCACCACAAGCTCACGTCGCGATGGCGGACGTGGCGCGCGTTCGTAACGTGGCACCGGCTCGAGCAGCCGCGCGTCGCACAGCTTACGCCGTTCGCGGTTCGCATCCAGCGCGCATTTCGTCGCAAGCGCACCAAGTGGACGCGGGCTCACGAGCGGCTCACGCTCGCGTGCACGCAGTGGCAAGCAGCAGTCGCGCTCCAGCGCTGGTCGCGTCGTCAGCTCCGTGTCTACGCGCGCCAACGCGCCAGCGAAGCGCTGTACGCAGCGAGGCTGCAGGCAGCGTGGCGTGGTCGCCAGACCCGCCGACAGGTGAAGAGAGCGCTGCAGGACCGCCTCCGGTGCGAACTGGGAGCGCTCACGCCCACAGGGACCTTGCACCGACTGCACGAGGTGCTCGCGCACAGCCCACCAGCGCTCGTCGCACTCGTGAACCACGCGCTGTCGCTGGTCGCGGAGACGCACATGGTACTCGCTGTCACAGCCCACTGCCCGCAGTTCACAGGTGCGATCGCTGCCAAGCACTTGGCGCACGCGATCGAGCCCACGCGCCAGCAACTCGTCCACGCCGTCTTCCACGTGCATGCGGCTGTGCGACAGCGTGAACAAGACGTAGCAGCCGCCAAGCTCTCGTCCGTACAGCAAGCGCGAGCCAAACGCCACGAACAGGACCAGCGTGACGAGCAGCAGAAGCGCGCACAGCTCGTGGCCATCCAAGAGCGGCTCGCAGAAGAGACTGCGCGCACAGCGATGCAGCGGGCCGAGCTTGAGACGCGCGAGCACATGCGGGCACTCCAGTCGTTCGAATCGGACGCGAGGCGGCGCTGGCAGCTACAAGACGCGCATCGTGCGCACGCCGAGCGCTCACGGATGCTTGCCGAAGAATTCAGTGTCAGGTACGTCGTCGCAGAGTCTCGACGACGCGCGCTCCAGCAGAGGCAGCGGCTTGAGGAAGTCGCCAAGCGCGAACAGTTCCTCCAGAAGGTGGCGCAACAAGAGCTCGCGGACCTCGCGGCTCTTGTCGAGCAGGACGAGCTCAAACGGCTCGAAGCGCGGCAGGGGCTCGTTCGAGCGCGAGCGGCCGAGCACGAGCTGTGGACGCAGCTGTCGAGAGACGAGAAAGCGAACGCCGTGGCGCGTCTTGAGCGCCGGGAGCAAGAACGACGTGACGCCCAGCGAACGCACCAAGCAAAGGAAGACGAAGCGAAGCTTGCAGCACGCGAGACGACGTGGGCAAAGGACGCCCGACGGGAGCGTCGACAGCGCGAGTTTGCGCGAGAGCTCGAGGAGCGAGCTGCGATGGGATGCGAAGACCAGCGGTCTCGTCGGTCGCACCTGGAGGCGCGGAAGCAGGCGCAGGCACGCGAGTGGACGGCCAAACGCGAGAAGGAGCGGCTTCGGTACGCGCTCGATCCGATGCACTTTGCCCAAGTGGAAGCCCAGAAGCAGCTCGAGGAGCGTGAGCGGCGCGAGCGGAAATTGCTGGCGAGCGAGGACGTGCACAGTGCTGCCGTCCAAGAGGCCGAGCGGAAGGCGCAGTTCTTCCAGCGCTGTCGCGCGCAGCAACGCCAGCGACTCGTCGATGGCGCCAGAGAAAGCCGCGAGCGCGCGTGTATGCAAGCCGAAGAGGAACGCGTCCTTGCGCGGCTGGCAGCAGAGCGACGAGCCGATACGTACCAGTCGCAGCTGCAACGCATGCGAGCGCTGGCCGCCCACGACGATACCCGAGAGCGCAACCGGATCCTCGAGGCCCGCGGTCGCCAAGCGATGCACGACGAAGAGCTCCGTCAACGGCGTGTGCAGCAAGCGCGAGCGCAGGCGGACGCTGTGCGCGAGCAACGGGAACGGCAGACGATGGACGCTCTCGAGCGTGGACAGCGAGCCACGGATGCCGCACTTGCGAAACGCGACGAGAAGCGCCAGCGGGTGACGCGCAACCTGCGGATGATGAAAGAGGACGTCGAGAGCATGGCGCGGCAGGACTGGGAGGCGGAGGGGCGACGGCTCGAACAGCTGCTCTGGTCGCCGGTCGACGCTGCTGCGTTCGCACACGTGGTCGCGTCCCACAGCGCGTTTCTCGCTACGAACGTGGAGGTCGTACAAGAGCTCGTCCCGGAGCTTCGAGCAAGTGCGCCGCCGTTTGATCTCGACTACGACACTGTACGAACGCACGCGGCATACGAGAGGGAGCTTTCGGCCGACTGCGAGGTGCTGCCGCCAAAGCCAAAGCCACGCAAGCCGCGCCGGTTCTTCTACCACGAGTTCTTTGAAGACGACTCGATCCTCTCGCGAGCGATACAGCCGCCGACCGCTGCTACCGACGCTCCGACCACGACGACGAAAGAGGGGAATGAGAACGAGAATGAACTGCGCACACGCGAAGCCGGTTCGCTTCGAGCCCGCGAGCGCTGGCAGCGGCTCAGTCGCCACTTCTTCCACCCCTTGTGGGGCTCGGAAGCTGCGCGCAGAGGCCGCCTGCAGCTGCACAACCAGCAGTACGCCGCTGCGTTCGAGTCGCTACACGAGGCAATGGTCGTCGTCGTCAACAGCAGCAGCAGCCACGTGCGTTCCAAGCCGCCCCATAGTGTGCTCGTGCGGCAGCTCGCGCAGTGCTGCTGGAAGCTCTGGGAGCACACAGCGGAGCGTTCGTGGCTCGACAAGTCGCTCTTCTTCCTGCACCAAGCGGCCGTGCACGTGCAGCAGCTCACGAGTCCGTCGTTCTTGCAGGAGATGGCACTCGTGCTCGAGCAAGCGGGGAGCTACCGAGCAGCGGGCGACGTGCTCGGCGGCATCATCCAGTGCTTCCCACGGTACACTCGGCTCGCGCAGGTGGTCTTCCGTGGAGCGGTCGTGCTCGTCGCTCTGCGCTCATTCCGCCAGGCGCGCGAGTATCTCCTGCACGTGCTCGAGGCGCAGCCATTCGGGTGCTGGGCGCCGCACGAAGTCCAGTTCCTCGTCGCGCGCGTGCTCCAGCTTGAAGGCGCACACTCGCGGCGGCTGTGCGAAGTCGCGTACGAGGACGCGTTCCGACGCCACCGTCAAGACCGACGGGACGACGGACGAAGCGCCCGACACCAAGTGACGACGTGGCAAGAGTGGATCCGAGCGGCCGACACGTGGCGCCGCTTTGGTGACGCCTGCTTCGCCAAGCGCGAGTTCGTGCTTGCGCGAGACGCGTACCACGTCATGCGCAAGCGGGGGCAGCTCGGCGTGGATGCTTCCGTCGTCGTCTCGAAGCGGCAACAGGTGCGGAGGAGGATGCAGAGGACTGCAACGGGCGACTGTCGCCCGAACGAACAGCACAGAGATGGTGAGCGAGACGGTGACGACGACAACGCCAGCGACGACTGGCTCCGACTGGCGCGTGTGAGTGCGCTGCTGAACGACCGCCACGAGACCGAGAAGGCCTTGCGTTGCTGGCTCGAGCGACGCAGCTACCGAGAGCGCGTGCTCGGGCAGTTCTGCGCGTGGCCACTCGTGCGGTGGAAGCTGCTTGGGGTTGCGGTCCCAGAGCGCGTCGTGCAGCTCCAGCGAGAGAAAGAGGCGGCGCGAGAAGCAGCAGAGGCGACGAGGCGTCAAGAGATCGAGGCGCAGCGCCAGCAGGTGCTCGTGCGGCGAGCCAACCGGGCTCGCACAACCATCGTAGCGTGGGAACAGCTTGACGAGCCAGCACTCCTCGGGTCGGAACCACTTGGTGCAGCAGGCGCTGAGTAGATATGATAGGGTTAGTTAGCGTGAGATGGCTGCATGCTGTCGTGTACGCACTCGTTTCTTGCTGAGGATAAAGTGAACTGAGGCGATGCGTCCTTGCAATGTGAGCATCGCGTCTCAAGCTTGGCTGGAAGATGATGCGTTGGCGAGTACGCAGCACAATCGGCTCAGCCACTTGCTTCGTCGTCAAACACGACCGTGCTCTTGCTCTCCACAGAGCTCCGCACGGACGAGATGATGTGCTGGAGCGTCGCGTTAGCCGGGAACGACCGACTGCGGCGCTGTGTCGTCGCC
>JAASFJ010000234.1:0-31114 GCA_023333755.1 Globisporangium uncinulatum
CAAAACTACTGTATCATACAAACACTTGCATACCTAAAGCTCTGTTCGCTGCACGAATAAAGCCACTTGAACTACAATACGAGTGCAAGACACTACATTCTCTCTCAACTCGAGTACAGAGGCGTTTAAACACCTCCGATCTTAAGCGAGCTGGCAAGCGAACGAGACTGTTGCAGCCAATTTCAACCAGCCTTTTTAATATCATGGCAACTTTAGCATTTCCTTCTTCCTTAATTCGCCGTGTTTAGCATTCTTGATGGTGTCTCTTACAGACAGCCTGAACGTTTTTAGGCACAGTTTTCCATCGGACAAAATTCTTGATGATCACAATACGTTTACTGCTATATTTCAAAATAAATATTGTACCACAAACAGTGATAGGGTAAAATGAACTTTTGAAACGTATCTTATAGTAAACAAATACGTGAGTGCATTTCAACTTTGACGTCGTCGTCGGGTTGCAGAACTGCAAAAAATATTTATTCATTCAAAATCTTCATTTTGAACACCCAGTCTCTGAGTCAACCAGGCCGATTTTTGTGTAAAATGCAAAAGTGTGAAAAACTAAAATCAAGACGACGTGTCTTCACGACTGCCAAAGCGCATGTTCAGATAGCTCTTTATCTTGTGATCAAGATGGTATAGGTGCGACTCCCATGGGATAAGTACTCGCGATGTTATCTGTCAGCCAAAGAAGCGTCTCGACGATTTCGGCTCGAGGTGGTCATCGTTTTTGGAATTTATAATTTGCGATTTGACGACCAAACTCAGATTCGAACGGTTCAAATTGATTCAATGCAACGATACAGTATTGCCTTTTTTACATTGAATTGTCTATATCTCCTGTAATATTGGACTTTTCACTCAGACAAATCAGTATATTGTCTGAATTATACGTTGACGAAACAAAACAGGTCCATCACAAACGCCTGACGCATGACGCTGACCGGCGTGAGTGCGTGGCTAGGCTCATCTGTGACCTGTCGTCGCGGGCATGATTGGCAATGCCAGTTGTGTCTACGGTTTACAATGGCCGCACACAGGGCGGTCAAAAACTCGTATTTTAAACGAGATCACTTTTTAACATTTTCGGATAAAACTGAATAGCGTCAAGCAGACGTCGTCCCAGAGGTTGCAACCAGCGCGGTTGTTCATGTGTTGCACTGGTGCATACACACACAGAGTTTGGGTTCGTTTAGGTTCATATTGATGAAGTTTGTTTTTGGGGTCTGATCGCGTTTGGCCTGGTTGACTCAGAGACTGGGTGTGAAAAAGTGGCACTGCAAATGTTGTAATGATTCACTTGAAAAATACTAAAAAGGAAAGTAGGTCACGAAATTTATCTAGTACTGCATGAGCCACCCACCACTGCAACCTTGATCACTTTGTGGCACCAGTTCATAATGATCTTGGTCGCCACGACATGCCGGCCGATCGAGACCGGAACGACAACGGGACAACAGCATGACATGTTCAGCGCACGCCCTTCGCGCATCGATATATTCATATTTTGCTGCGGTCGCGTTTCTTTGCCTTCATTATCTGGCAAAAGTGTTAAAATGTGCTGTTGGTGAATAGATTGCCCAGGAGCTCGAGGATTGGCTACGTCGTGCCCATGTATGCGTTCATGATCTTGCCATACCGGTTGCAGTACTGCGTGATGTACGACTCCACCGTCACACTCTAGAATAGCATGTCAAAGCTGATAAGGTTTGAGTCCTTGATCGCGCTCTCAACCAGGAGTAAGTAGCGCCTACACGTTGTGGTTGTCAACTTCGATGGTTTGCCTCAGCTGAGGAAGTACTAGCATTTGGCGAACATCGTGGCAGCAATCTCGGCGAACTTGGCGATGCAAACAAGCCCTCATTCGCGAAGTCGTGCTTCAGGAACCCAATGCACGCTACTGGGTGATACAATGCTGACTACAGCGCGTCATTGGTCTCAACCTGGTCGTTTCAATGCACACATGATATTGTAGCCCCGGTGCAGTGACATCAGACGGCAACGGCTCTAGGGATCAGTCATGAGGCTGTGAGCCTGATCGGATGGGTACACCAGGGCCGCTGGCTGATGCGGCCGGTGGGACAGAGATCTTTGGTTGAAGGACGCGGGCAGTTAATCGACGAGTGACGAGGGGAGGTGACTGCTTGCGGCGACCGCTCGCATCATGTGTAGCATCACAGCCGTACCAGTGAGTCCATTCTCGAACTCGCCAGCACGTTCAGATTAAGGAACAGAGTGCAGGAACTGGTCTGGTGGTCCTGGGCGGTGTTCATGTGTGTACACCGGAGTGGCGATTTCAAGAAGTACAGATAGATCGAGATTGTGTTCGGAGTGCGACATGCATCGAGTCCTGGGAGCAGTGCCTTGCTCCAAGACGCTTGTCGGTTACATGGTCGTGAAGCTGAGTAGGCTTCAAGAGAACGACTTGTGAACAAATCTACCAAACCAACGATGACAAGCAGCAAAAAGCGCGCGTCCAAGCGTAACCGACACCAACGCGTGCTGGGCTCGAAAACAAGCTCAAGCAGCTCGAGCGTCAGGGAAAGCGCGCACTCGACACCGGCGCAGGACCAAGGGCGACGCAGAGGAGCGCAACGCCGGCGCAGGCGTCACGAGCGGCAACACGAAGTGGAGCAAGCGTGCAGTTGGGAGGCGTGTCCCTGCACAGACAGCATCGTGGAACGACGTCGACGACGGGACAGCCGACGCCGTCAGGAGCAGCAGCATGGAGCACGCCGGTTACTGGAGAAGTAGAAGCTGACGTTGGAACGAATGTGCCGTTCACCGGCGCCAACTGCAACGTAATCGCCGCTGATGTCGCTGATGATGAGAGACGGGACCAGCGCGACGCCGGCAGGCGTGATGACGTACACTGAGCTGCTCGAAGTGGTCAAGCTCGTGGCGACTCCGCGCAGTCGTCGTGTCTGGAGCTACCAGAACACACAAGTGCGGCGCTTGAACAGGGAGACGGACAACATGGGCACGCCGCTCCAGGAGGTGCAAGGATGTATGGCGGCCGACGAGGAGGTTTAAGACGAGAAGTGGCCGCCTTGACCGCTCTACGTGCACGTGTCGACGCTGTTGGAAAGACAAACGGCTGAGTGGTTTGGTAACATCTGTCACCAGATAGCCAAAGCGGACCGGACCTTTGAGTACTTGGCGGCGCTGTAGCGACAGGAGTTTGCGTCGCCATTAACCAAGCGCGAGAAGATCCACAAGATAATGAACCGTACGAAGACACCGATCGAGTCGTACGCGTAGTACGCGAACGAGTTGAGGAAGCTCGGACTTGGCTTATCGATCGAGCAGAGTTACGTTGTGACGACCTTTGTTGAGGAGATCGGCGCAATGGCCGGTGCGCATCTGTCAGTGCGTCCACCTGCAACGCTTAACGAGGCAGCCCCGATTACGATGCGAGTGGGTCGAGGTGACGGGTCAGAGCTACGAGCGGGTTGGCCGAAGCAGCCACGTATCTTCCCTGTTAAGACGGACGACTCGGACTCGGAGAGCGACGCGTCGACGCCGCCCAAGCGCAAGACGTTGCGCACGACGGAACCATCTCCGCCTCCTCCTTCGACAGCTGGAGCGATAAACAAGAAAGAACGCCGAGGACGAGAGTCAGCTGAGGCGAAAGCGGCGAGACTGGCAAATGTATGGTGCTCCAGGTGCCACGAGCTCGGGCTCTACGTCAACAAGTGCCCACTGCAGCGAAAGCAGCAGCGGAAGAACGAAAAGCGAACGGTGAAGGAGCAGCGCCACCTGCTCCCGAGGTGGAAAAGCCTCGCGGTCGTAGTGAGAGCTTCACTACGCTCAAGCGTGAGCGAAGGCCAAGATCATGGCGAGTTGGGTGAACAGCGAGCGGTGATGTGGACCTGAACGGCGATCGATGTGTTGTCGAACGGGTAGTGTGGCGGTGCAAGCATGCAGAAGTGAATGAGCGTTCGGGTCTGGTCGGTGTGGGTATCGGCTCAAGTTCTGGCGATGGCGATGGCGGAGACAGTGTGAGTGCTGAAGCTGGATCCGTGTCGCGACAAGGAGTCGCGCGAGCGCTCGCTGTAGACATGGACGAGCTCCCGACGGCTGCGGCGTTGATCCGTAGCTGTCGGTTTGGATTGAAGATCGACATGCGTGCAGTGTGCTCTATTGCTGGGAGTGACGTGAAGCATTGGGGCACGGAGCTGGGCATTCGACCGCAGATCGAGAAGGTAAACGGCCTCGTTGAGGTGCCGTTCACCGTGGAAGGGGCGTGACGCTTCTCGATCACGACCGCGTACCATCACCGTATGCAGTGGGACGCGCTGGCTATACGTGAGGTGAATAGCAAGTTCATTCTCGGCAAAGACGTTCATTAAGGAAAGGCGAGTGCATTGACTTCAGCACCGAGGAGATGATGTCACCGGACGTTCCCGAGTTACGCAGCACATATAGAGAGGAAGCATGCGAGAGCACCTTCCACAAGGATTCCAGTCAGACAAGACGAAGGAGAAAGATCCTCTTACGCGCAGTCAACCAGGTGCGTGCGAGTATCTCTTGTATGTGGTAGATTGTTTGGCCGCTAATCCCGTTTGTTGGTGCTGATTCCCAACGTCTGACATCGCTGTCGTCTTGAATCCCCAGTTCTACGTCGCGCTCGCCGCTGAGGTGATCGACGAGATCCACTCCATCGCTGATGCCGTCCCCGTCGTCCTGGAGGAGGTGCTGAACGACGCGCGCGCGAACCCGGACCGAGTGCTCGAGCACTCTGCCAAGGGCGGGACACACGACTCTGGCGCACAGCTGCTGCCTTCGCCTCGCAAGCCTGTGAGTCGACAAGTCGAGTTCACTGAGATCGCACTCCAGTCGACTGCGACAGGCAATGGGGACAACGAGTGAATGGATGAATGGTCAAAAGCACACGTGGCTCGCTACACAGTAGGTGTAGTACACATAGTAGGGTGAGGCAAGGGGAACAAGTGGGGACGAGTGCGTCGGTCGTCGTTTCTTGGCCGAGTTCGTGGACGCCAAGCAGCAGCTGGAGCGTTTGCTTGAGAGGCGCATCCTCGTGTGTTAAGTGTTTAAGTTCCAAGAGGAGAGTGACTAAGACAGCGGAAGCTGGCTTCAATTGAGCACTTTTTGTGGCAGCAAGTGTTAGGCTTGAATTTCTCTCATGGCACTGGTTGTTGTGCCGGACTGGAGCATCCTCTTTACACACCTTTTATATACACTCCGATTGAAAATCGACGTATAATGTATACCAATATGACGTAAGGGAAGAGTAATCGCCCTTCGGGCGAAAGGAATAAATTAACGCGTTGTAGCACTGTGCCTTCGGTTTGCTCGCCTCTTCTGGTCGCTGACCCTCGCTCCGCTCTGCTCATCGGGCGCGGAGACATGGTGTATGTTGGGGTACTCTCCATGCTTTCCTTGCTATCGTTGTCGGTTCACAAGCCTATTCAAAGCATTTTTGTGTCGATTCCCTTTGAAGAGTGGTACTTCACAAATGTGTGTACATCAATCTGTACGATATCAGTTCCAGCCTGGCACACGATACACTCTCTTCTCTAATATCGAACTAGTACTGAAGTGCCGGACGAAAGGATACGGCCACCCATTCTCGCCGTCATAACTCAAGCTCTAATTCGAATGAAACGATGCTTTTTAGTGCTGTTCCTCCCGATCTGTGTGAATGTCTAGATTCCGTATGTTCTATACTAAATCTAAGTTGCCTAAACTATGGTTGGCTCTGTGAGCTCAAATGAACTAATCGGTCTAAAATACGGAATATTAGCCAATGGCAAGCACAGTTGGCGAGGCTGGCTGTAAATAAATTGCGCGGACTGTTGTCCCGCGGAATCCGGTTTGTTAACGATATCCTCGGCTCGTGTAACCCCGTTACACCACCCCACTTATGGTGACACTTCCTGTATTTTTGAGAGAAGGCGACAGAGATTGTGGACCACGTTGTGTATGGCTACGTGTCGCACGGTTGGCGCCGGAATGCACGCGGATTGCACGACTGATGCTTTTTACGCTCGACTGAGTGCCGTGCGGAGCGCGGGAAGCTCTGGATTTTGAAATCAAGGATGTGCAAGATGCTAATATGCCACAGAAAAATTTCATTATTTTCATTTACAGTCTGATGCTCCACTCATATGAGCATCAGACTGTAGGGGTCGTCACTTTTGAATGATGATTGGAAGTGATTGACAAAAGGACGAGATTCATGGTTTTGATTGGCAAAAACGCTATCTTGTTTATGAAAGACGGTCAACAAAAAAGCTGACGGTTGACCACCCTTTTGATGATTGGCTTTCATTGGGCAAAAGGGCTTTCTACCATCAATCAAAAACAATTTGTCATTTGAAAGCGACGACCCTTCATTTTACTAAAACACAAGTCCAATTTACCTCGTGTAAATTTGCATTAAAGCTGGATGTCTGAGTCGAGGACTCCGGCACAAGATCACAATTCGCCTTGCGTCGCACACACCTTCGTCACAGCCCAAGCCTCGGTGTGGTCAAGCGAGTGAGCGAGATGAACTCGAAAGTGTATGATATTCACCCTGATTTTGCTACAGTTGTATCAACAAGATTTTATATCCGTAAAAATCAAATAACTAAAAGGCGAATGTTGACTGTCGCTGCCTCGAACAACGTTTTTCACACAATGTCGCACGAACAGAAAACGATATAAACGTTTCGTGCATATTTTGCGCATAGATCAAATCCATCTTTGAATTACATTGGAAACGAATAAAATACGAATAGAATTAAATTGGACTGCGTTGGCGTTCCAAATACGAAATTAAACAGTGTATATGTTTTTGCTAGACACTGGGATCTCTATGGGATCCTGGAGTCACTATGAATTAAAATCCAGAGAACACTGTGTTGTGTTCAATTCCTGAGGGCGGATGGCACTCGAAGGGGTGTGAGAGAACATATCTGGAAAGACGAGCGCGTCAGCTCTTGTCATTTCCACAACGAACACGTCGAGCCCACCGCAAAGCGCGTGGCTCACTGGCAGTGTTTTTCTTCCGCACACGACCAAGCACGTGATGTCAACAAACAAGCAAGTGCTTGAGTGCCTCGAAGCCAAGATGGAGTCAGAGCGACGACTCTAGTCGAGCGACTGATCAATCGCGAGACAGCCAGCGTGGCGACAACGGCAAGTGTGGCGAACGCCAGCGCAGGAGGTTTGGGCCCCATAGAGCGGACGGCCTGTCCGTTTCACCGATACAGGCAGTATTCTCAATAGTCAACCCCAACTAATTTAATATTTGCAAAATAATGAAAATTCATGCTAAGTGTTCACTGCTTGGTTATTTTCACGCGGAGTAACCTAAGTACTGGTACTGTAGCTCACAAAGACCACAGTGATCAACACGGGTCGAAGCTCCGATAATTATGCCTGGGCTCTTCTAAGAGAACGAAGTGATGGAGAAAAAGCACCGTGCGCTCCGGTAGCTGTTGCTACAGGCGAAGATAAGCATACGTGGTCATTGTTTTTGTTGCACTGTTCAGTACCATTTTCGAGAGTCAATAGAGAGATTTCGCACGTCGATTTCCCATTCCCATACCATACAGTTTACAAAAACTGCACATTCCCCGCCAAAATCGATAATTGTACGGGAAAAACTCCGGAGAAACGCCCAAATGTGCGGGATCATGAACCACCGCGCCGCAAAAAACACTTCACAGTTCACTCCAACGCCAGCCGAGTAGGCTGGATGGTGACGGCAAGCAGCACAGAGACACCAAACAAGCGTCGCAACTGGACCGAGGTTGAGGATGTGCTACTATTGCGACAGGTTTCGGCGGATACCACGTTTCTAAGTCGGCGTGGCGCGGTGATTGAGTCGTGGAAGGTGCTCGCGGGGAAACTGCAGGTGGAGGAGTCGTTCGCTTGACCTGCGTTTGACGGGAAAAAGTTTCAAAATCGTTTTCTTACTTTGCTGGAGAAGCACCGTACGTTCAACGCAAAGTCCGCTCGCTTGTCTGGCGTCGCGGAGAGCTACTCGAAGAGGCACGAGCTTCTCGACGACTTACTCGCGCTGTTCGACGACAACGAGACGAAGAAAGCCAACCACTCCAAGAAGGAGAAGAAAAAGCGGGAAAATGACGAGAGGAAGGGAGCCATAGCAAGATAAGCTGCCATGGTCTCGCTCGGAAAGCGACAGGCTCGACCAACAGTTGGCGACAGAGCAGAGAAGAAGATCAAGTACAACAGCGTGATGGAGCGGATTGCGGAGGACACTGACAAGGAGATCGCGTTTACACGCGAAGTGCTCGCTCTCCGAGCTCAGGAACTGGAGATGGTTCGTGAGGATCAAAAAGCGCGGGCTATGCAGTTCCAGCGCCAGCTCGACGAGCGTGAACGCGAGCGTGAGCATTAGCAAAAGGAGCGGGAGGCGGACTGCAAAGAGCTTCTTCTTCTCGCACAAATGGAGCTCGAAAAGACTATGGCAGAATAGCATTCTTTTTTCGACGACGGCACTTTCTGAGAATATCAGATTTATACTTGACTTTGTATTATATCCGGTTTAGGGTGTAAATTCGAATTCCGACAATGTACGTTTTATGAAAAATGCCGTGCCTGCAGCCCGGGGAAAGCACTGGAATAGTGGTGGTTTGGCTCTGAACGCTATCCAGTTTAGGTCCTTTGGAGTTACTTGAGGACTCAAGTGAGTCAGTCCAAAGGACCTAAAAAATGAAGTGGAGTCCTTGAGTCCGCAGTCAAATCAATCGATTGTCATTATATGTACACGATTTGGTGGTGGTAGATTACCCCACCCTCCGATACAAGGGCATGAATCTGGTGAAAGGAAATATAAATCGAATATAACTGGATGTCTGCCGAGGAAAGACATTTCTATACAAGAGCGAAAATCGTCTTCTCTTCCGAACGAGCAACACCTTGCTCAAAAATGTACCATTTATGACCGATTATTTGGAGAAAATAGAAAGGTGGCCTGAATGTCGCTCGTCAAAAATCATTTTGTGGCGATGTGTTCCGAGGACAGACATGTAAGGATCCTGACCTCTACGAGCGACAATTTTTTTTGGTTTTCATAAAAATCAGCAAAAAACACTGAAAACCAGCTTTTAATTTGTTGTGGTCGCCGAAGGTGATCCAAATGGTCAAATGTCAGAAAATAAGTTCAGGATCGCAAGACCACTTCAGATTCCGGTAAAGCTCTGGAAAAATTCCAGAGAATTATACAAATATGTTCGGATAAAAGAGTAGTGAAGGAATCGAGGGAGCGTAGCCAAAGCAGACCTGGTGGACTGTCGAGCGAAGCGAAGCACACGGCACCAAGCAGTATCTGCGTAGGCGGGCCCAGCAACCGAGGGTTACTGAACGGAGAACGCAACACGGTCCTGTTCATGATTTTCTTTCTTCTAAGCGCGAAGGCTCGGTTGGGCCGGGAGTGCGAGATACTGACAATAGAATCTGGATAATACACTGGATGCCCGTACAAAATTTGTCCGGGTATATCAGGATATTGTTGGGATTGCTGTCGGGAGAGTACCGTCGTCGGGGCCAAAATGCTATGGCGATGTTGCAAGCCATAGTGAGCAAGAAGGAGTAGAGCAAACGAGCGACAGAGCAGGAACCGATGCTTTCAGAGGTCAAGCTAAATGAATGCATTTGCTTATGTATTTAAGTACTCCTGGAGCGAAGGTGGATGCACGCCAAAGTACTCGCTGATTTGATTGCCATGGTTCCAACAGCAATGACAGTTTGTGAACAACATCGTGACTTTGAAGATCTTGCCCACTGGTGAGAGCATCACCTTGTGCTTCTTGCTGTAGTCGACCATCGCCCAGAGCGTCTTCAATTTCCTAAAGGACCACTCTACCGATTCGCGCACGCTGCTCATTGCACGATTTACCTCGCGCTGTCGCTCGCTTAGATTCTCGACCTTGTAGGGAGCAACAAGATGGGTTGAGAGGCCATACGCCGGATCACCGAAGACGAACCGATTCGCAAAGACTTCTGGGTGTGCGGACAAATACTCGCGAAGACCGCTCGTTCGTAGTAAGGTTGAGTTATGAGGGTTGCCTTCGACAGGACCAAAACATGCGAGCACAATCCATCGGGCGTCGTGAGAGCCTGGAAGCTCAGGCAGTGCTGTCTCTTGTGGCCGCTGTAGATTTGCTTTTGTAGGCTGTCGTGCCCGCTAATCTGACACGTCGCGATCTTGGTTCCATCGATGAACCCGAAGACGCCAGTGATGACACCGCCGCGAGGGGTTACCGCATCGCAAAACCCATCCACGCGCCCACTGACACGTCTCGATGCTGAAGTACAGACAAACCCCTCAGATTGATACATCAGATATGAGAGTTTATTGAACATATATAGGAGTTTTTTTGTTTCGCGAATTCGCTGAAGTATCGTTTTCATTGTTCCCCCACTGAGGCCTCCGCCAATTCGGGAGTCCATGCCAGCACGATGCGTACGGCTCAACAGCGGTGGGTGTCCACAGGCAAGTACTAGTAAACAGCAAGCCTCTTATGAACGGTCAGGCTCTCGGCAATGTCGGATACTGCTAGCACCTCTCATCACCTCTGGATTGTGTGCCGTTGCCAAAACGACCAATTTAGACTGTGTTTTTGGGTTGGTTCAGTTTACTGCTCGTGGCCTTTAGAATCACGTAGTCAAACAGAATCGCTCAATTCGAATTTGAACTCAAGTTCTGCTTGCGATGGGGCAGCCACATGTTTTGTCAAACATTCAGTGGAAGTGAATAATGAACAGAAGTACAAATGCTCACTACAAACTCACAGATATTTAAACCTAGATAATTCGCTATGGCAATTAATACGTTGAGCTAGTTACTTCACTTCTTGATATTGCGGCACATTTTTAATATGGCAATGTTCATATTTGACCATGTATCAATTTGAGGGGTTTGTCTGTACAAGCACCTATCCCAGCGGTCGTGGAGCTGGTTGAGAACGAAAAGGAAGATCCGGCACAATGCGGCAGCGCTGCGGCCAAATCTTTGGGACTGCACGACGAAGTGCGTCGGGTAGGCGAGTCTGTTCAGCACAATGCACAGAGCTTCCGCACTGTCAACGCGATCGCCAGCCTCAGTGACAATCACGTCCAGCGGCTGGAGTAGTACCGTGAGGCGCTCGATGCCTTTTCTGTTGAAGCGGAAGTCGGCAAGTAGATCTGTGTCGGTTGGTGTCGAGAGCTGAAAGCGGACACGTGGGATGATGTGGCGGTCCACGTCTGTGACGAGTAGGATGCGCTTGAGGATACTCTTCTTCTTCTTTCGGTACAGCCAGACGAGCATCGCCCCATGAACAGTCATTGCAATTGCTAAAGTATGAGGCACAAGAATTGGTGCAAGAACCCAAGAGGCGTCAGCGAGACTTTGAATGAGAGCCGTCCACAGCTTGTGCGTGGCATTGACCTT
This sequence comes from Globisporangium uncinulatum, assembly GCA_023333755.1. Classification (NCBI taxonomy): domain Eukaryota; phylum Oomycota; class Peronosporomycetes; order Pythiales; family Pythiaceae; genus Globisporangium; species Globisporangium uncinulatum. Next base: position 11,414 of record JAASFJ010000234.1, read on the forward strand.
ATCGCCAATGCATCGTACCTTCGTTTAGCGCTAGAGAGAAATGGCGAGAGCGCTTAGGAAGCGCGCGGCAATCTTGTGCTCGTTTCACTGTACGCCGTCGCCATCGCATGTAAGCACGCAAAAAGCAGCAGCACCATATCATCACAAATGCGTCAGTCACGCGTCTCTATCTTGTTTGCCATTGCTCGTTGGTGCTAGTCGACCTGGACTTGCGCCGCACGCAGTGTGTCCCGCTCCCTGGTCCGTTGCTGCTCGCTGCCCTGCCTGATTGTGGTCTTCTTTTTGTGTGATTGGGAACGGTGGCTTTCGAAACCTTTTTTATCCTCATGTATAAATACCCGCATTCGACGGGTGTGGGAAGACTGGTGTGGGAACGAAATCTCTGATATTTCCCAGAATTTGTTTTTGACTTGCTCTGCGAACACTTCAGTGTTTATGCGTGATATGGGCTTCTATCAAACCCTTTCGTATCTGGTGCAATTTCTTAAAATTTTGGCGTAGAAAGGACGCACTTCACACGACAAAAGCGGTTGTTTACTAAAAGATGATTCTGAAAAAAATAATATCCTATTATGACAATTGAAAATCCTGTCATAATAGATGTTGGTAATTGGGAATAGTGCCTGTAGCACCAAGTGCCCGAAGGCGCGTCTGATCCGTCCTACCACGAGGAAGGTGAGGTCTACTATACCGTCGTTCATGGGACGGACGAGGAGTGGGCGGATTACAAAGCGAGCCGCGCCCGTTCAAGCGCATGCGCTCTGAACATGTGGTCGCAGCGTTGCAGGCCGATGAGGAGAGCGACGCCGCGACGGCTGCCGGTGAGGAGTCCGTGATCACCAATCACGTTATTGGGTTTCGGCTCGTTTTGGTGCAAGAGCGCACGCGCGTGAACTCGCTGCGGTACATACCGCCAGCAGGCGAGTGGGCTGTCATCAACAGCGACGACAATTTGCTTGCGCATACAAGGCTGAACGTGGAGGATTTCGATCATTCCTTCGCCGCAGAGCGTGATAGTGCTCGCAGCTTCTGGGCACCTCACGTGCACCAAATTCCGGTTGTCCTCCCCAAGAGAGGCTGTGGCGAAGTATGAGGCTTCTCTTCGTTAGCATGTCGGTCAAAGTTGCTTCTCGATGGGACCAGGCGCTAGGTGACACCGGCAGCCGCCGCTCAACGCAGCCAGCGAATACAGGTTGCGGTCGAGCGAGGTACGCGAAACCCGCGAGAGCATCGGAGTCACGGCGTACGCACGTGCTCCTGCGAGAGCGCCCGACGGTGCGCAATGGCTGACGTGAATTTCTCTCTGTCACCGCACCTCAATGGCAGCGACAGGGTCCTGCACGTCTTCAAGGAGGTGTGCAGCAAGCTCCCGTGAGCTCTGCGAGTGCGGGTACTCACGCCATTCCACGAGGTAGTGCGTTTGACCATGCACCTTATTTGGGCCCGTCGGTGACTCAACGTGGTAATGCTGCTTACCCGTTCGGTCAGTCAGTGGCACTGGTGGCGCAAGCGCCCGCGACTCCAGTGCAAGCGGCTGCGTTTATGGCGCCAGTACAAGCGGCCGCGCCTGACTCTTTCGCGTCCCTTCTAACGCTTTACGTGCAGAGCGAGCGGTCAATTCGCGAACTGTAAGCTCGCCTGCAGGTGCAGAGCGATGACATTGTGCGGCTCCGTGCTGACCGCGAGAGCGTCGAGTCGAGTGTCCACTCGCTCGAGAGCTAACTTGCCGAGGAGCATGCTCGCTTGAAGAGCTTCAATGCGCGTAACGTGCCACGTGTGAGGGGGATGTGGCGGCATCAGGTTATCGCTGAGGACCATTGCGGTCTCCCCGTGGACCAACGCCTTGACGACTAGGACGACGATTCACAGTGAAGTCGCGATAGCGCTTCAGCAAACCCACGTAGAACACGGGGCGCGTTCGCAGCTGTATTGGGTAGTCGATCTCGTAGTTTAAGTCTCCAATCTTCTCCACAACACTGTAGGACCCAATGAAACTTGGCAACAATTTGCTGCCGCTCGGAAGCGCAGTCACTGAGTCGTTTGGTAGGTTCTTAATGCTTAAGAGTAGGTTGTCTCTGTGAGACGCGATCTTTGGTCATGTCATGCGATGGCATGATGGACCACTCAAGAGACGAAGTCTTGGAGAGATCTGGAAGGCCACCAGAGTTGAGCGACTCCTGGTAGGATACCAGAAAGATCGCAGAGTACTTCATACTGAATGTATTAGTGCACGCATACTGAATGAAAGCAAAGGTGTCTGGCGTGGTCGATGCGATCGCTGCCTATGCTTCGCAGCTCTCTCAGAGAGCTCACTTCCCATTGTGCATCGCAGTGCACAGGTGGGCCGCATCGCAGACTGCGCCAGTCTCCCTGGGAGCCCTTCGTGCCCCAAACGCATCGTGTATCCATTCAGTTACATTGACGGTTACTGAGTGGTTACACGTAACCTACCTGCGGAGGGTACTCTACGTACTCAAAGTCTCCCACATTGAACCGTTCGTTGTTCTTGCGACCATTGCGGTCTGCATAGTACTTATACTTGTCTTGCGCAGCAGCAAGATGGTCACGCCCGCGACGCAGCAAAGCTGCGCGTTTATCAACGAAGTGCCGCGTCGATGTGATGGCCTTCTCAGTCTGTTTTGACTGTCTCTTTGATGTTGCCGCATAAAGCTGGCTCGAGGAGACAATTGTCTCAGTCGCTGAATCGTGATTGGAAGCCGCAATGGCTATTCTTGAATTCTCGAATGTACGGTAGTACTGTGATATTTAGGTTTAGTGCGCGAGGTACAGTGACGCTTCGCTCAGGTATGTGTGGTATTGTACCTGGTACGGTACAAGCAAGTATCGTACTCGTCCGATTTAATTCGTGACAGTAGCCACCCAAAACGGGGCTATTTTTAGACCGGACGTCAAGTCGACAGTCACTTTTTGCCAACACACGCGGCAAACACACAGCCTCGGAGCAAGAACTTACGCGCTGCAAGCTGTCCTCATGTTTAGAGGCACGCACAGGCGCTGCATGTTGCGCGGTGCTGTGCGCGCGCTTCGTCAAGACCGTCGGCCGGCTCAAGATCACAAGGCTATGCTGGCGTCGTATTTGCGTGCGACGGGTCAGGCTTAGACACTGCGCTCGACGTGCGCGTCGCCCGAGAGGACCAAGCTGCAGACGCGACGCGCTCTGCTCGGGGTTCGGTGCTGACCGCAGCACTCGGAGAGGATGTGAGGCACGTGGCGCTCTCACTCGGCGGTTATGCTTGCGCCACGCCATGCGCGCGTGCTGTTGAAACGCTCGTGCGGCTCGACTTGCACGTTGTGTGTTTCTAAGTAGAACACGGTCGCTCAGCGTGCTGCTCGCTGCTCCTTTTTGTCCGTACAGATTGCATCGCGCAGCTGTTGCATGTTCGTACAGGCTGCGCCGTGCAGCTACTACATGTTTGCGGAGTCGTGCATGCGCGCTCGCCGTCAGGCGGCATCACTGTGTCGCACTCGCTGCTGACATAAGCGATTTAGAAACGACCTCGCCAATAGGTTGACGTGTCTCGTCTGCAGACAGAGACGGATGCGCAGCATATGCTGAGAGCGCGGTGAGTAGCTCCTTCACCGCCGAATGTTGAACACCCTCAACAAACGTGGTGGGAACGCGAGGGTGCCGCAGCGTGTTGAATTAAAACAGTGACATCATCGACGCGTGAACACTGTTGTTCACTGCAAACTCAGCGTACGGAAGCCACTGGCTCTAGTCGCGAGGACTATCGTCATCAAAGCTAAGAGTGATGTACTGGACGACATGATTGACTCGCTCGGTCTGACCGTCTGTCTCCAGATGGTCAGTGGTCAACATTGCCGCGTCCGGCTTGATCAATCGTAATAGGTCGTGCCAAAAGGCAGTGGGGAAGAATGGGCCCTCGCCGGATGCATTCGACTCGAGCAAGCCGCGATGGCAAACCACGTGCTCGAGATAAAGACATGCTGTCGCTTCAGCCATGACGTGCTTACACACAGCCAGGTCATCGCCAGATCGCGTACGACTACTTCGACGCGAGCGGCGGCAGCGACACCAGTGGTATCGTTGGCGGCGCCCACGATGACACACAAATTGACACCAGCGGCGATCGCAGGAATGCCTCCCACGCGCGTACTTTCTCAAGCGTAGCACACGATGGCGCGGTCCGTAGCACCAGTGACCCCATCGACGCTGATCTCACCTCCCGCCATTTCTACTCTGACGCTAACGCCGACGTCGACGCAGCTGCAGCCACCGGTCCAACGCCGACATCGCTGCTATCGCCTGTCGCGCCGCAGTCACGCGCGAAACGGCGACGTTAGCGTCAGACTCAGGCACAAGGTAGACTGTCGTCGAGGTGGTGCTGGGCTGGGGCAAACGCTTTGGCATACGGCGCATGTAGATCTCAGGCAACCGATCACATTTGAAGAGAACGTCGCGACTGGCGAGCTGGCTCAGCGACTCAAAAACAATCATACATTCGTCCTTGTAGACAGCCCCTAGATCAATGAGACAGTTGAAGGTTTAAACAGAGACGTCCTCCAATGCTTCGCGTGCACTTGTCCGATCTGCGTCGCGACACGAGAAACTGACCGCACCTCCTCCCCTCATTGAGTCGATCATGAACCACAGCTCGGTTCGTCATTCGGCGGGTGCGCGCCGGTCGAGATGCTCACTGGCCTTCCGTCGCAGTCGAGCCTCGGCGTTGTGAGTATACCAAAGGGAAAGGCGCAAGCGTCCTCCCGATTGACATTACGGAGTATCGAATTTTCGTGGACACTGAGAACGAGCCTCCAAGTAATGCACTGAACGTCGACTGACATGAAAATGCATCGGTGTCTGAACGGCCTTGCGCGGCAGAAAGAGTCGATATGCTACTTCGCCGTTGGGGATTTTGTACTTTAGTATCGCATTGAACAGTGGATCCGATCAGGCAACCTGCTAGCACGGTGGACGGGACTTTTCCGAGTGAAGCTGGCGCGATGCTACACTCGTTCTTGCGCACCTTCCAACCTGTGAGTGCTACGACGTGTACCATTCCCGGCAAAAGCTGTTTGGCGACAGCGACCTTGATGCTGAGGCGGAGCTGCATGAGCAAATCGCTTTCCAAGGTATCGTATTCGTGGTCCGTGTCATCGTCAGCAATCGTTTCGACCGCGCCACGAGTGAGTGGATGCTGATCGCCGTGTGAAAGGAACTTGAAGAGCTGGAGAACTCATGGGAGTCGGGCAGTATGATCAACGCCGATGTTCCGACACTGGTGGCTGCGTATGCCGCCAGAGAGGACGCGCCAGACCCCAACGAGTATCTGCAGGCGCTCGCCGACTAGTTCAACTGCGGCGAGTGACCAGACTTATGCAGCGGTCTTGGGGACAGGTGGCACTGGTGTGCTCACACCGCAGAATCAGCCAATCGAATGACTGGCGGCACGCGACCGACACGTGCTTTTTCCTCATGTGTTGCAGGCGCACGTATCACACGTGCTTGGCGTGCCATTCGCTCGAGGGCACGTGCTAGGTGATGAGCAGCAGCAGTACTGCCTGTGCATGTAGTTGCGCATGTCCGCGTAGCGCCGCAAGCTGCGCGATGACTGACAAAACACTCACTCTCGAAAATACATTCAAAGCAACAGTCGACTACTATAGGTGCGCCTGCAGACCCGAAGTTTGCAGCTGCCAACCCACGCCACAGTGACCAAGCGTACTAGTACTGTTTTAACAACTGTGTACTGTATCAACATACTGTAACTCTAAATATGCGGTTGATTGTAACTTTACTGTAACTTTCTAAAGGTACAATCAATCTCATAAAAAATGAAATTGATTGTAACTTTACACAATAAACCTTATATTAGCTCCATGTCTGCAATTCAAGCCATAAATCAACCTGGTTCGAGGTGAGGTTATATCCACGAACACACTGTTCACGCCATCGACATTCAGCCGGCTGCGACCCATGCGTGGAGCTCCAGCCTCCGCAGTCGGAGCCGCGCCCGACCGGCCGCTGCGCTGGACTCGCGAGTTCCTCGTATACCTGGAGCCTGTGGGTTCGCTCTCGGCTACGCAGTTCGCTGCGTACGCCGCGCTGCTCCGCTCGCACGCAGCAGAGCTGCCGATCCGCACGCTCACGCGACCGGGCGGGTACGCGGCCGAGCTCTCGCCGTTCCGGTCGTTCTCATGGCGTGGCGACGGTGTGCTGCGCTTCCGCTTCGTCTCGTCCGCGGAAGCGCGTGCTGAGAGCTGCGACGGCGCAGACGCGCACGCGTGGCATCGGCCAGTCGCTATACTGGGCCTCTGCCACTGTCCCGCGACGTCGAGTCTCCGAGACGCACTCGCTGCGTTCACTGCAGCGACTGCCCGGCGCTTCCCGAGTGCGCTGGTGCACAAGTGCTTTGCATTTGAGCCGCGATTAGACGACGACCGGGAGCTCGAGCAGCTCACCGCGCTTGGGAACCTCGTCGTGTTTCCTGCCCACCACGCACTCGCTGCTGGTGGCTCGACGGTGAGCCTCCATCTCCAAGTCGTGATGGACACGCTCGCTGTCACTGTCCTATTGTCGCTTGAGAGTACAATCCGTGCTGCGATGCGGCCACAAGCCGCACTCGAGCTCGGCGATGGCGGCGCTGCGAGCTTCCTCCTTGACACGGCAGTCGAGCCGACTCGCGCTGGAGGTGTCGTCCAGCCGTCGGCGCCGCGTCTCCACACGACGCTCTCGTCGATCGCGTCGACGGCTGTCGTGTCGACTGCGTCTGCGCTCGCGTCGCCGTTCGCGACGGACGGCCGCAGCCGGAAACGACAGAGTGCGCGGCACCGGAAGCTCATGGGCGACTACGCAGTCCTGCTACAGTGCGTGCCAGACGCGCTGGAACACTACGCGACCGCACTCGAGCTGCTGCGGGAGGAAGAGCGTCGGAGTAACGGCGCTGGTGGCGACGTGCTCTGGCTCGCAGCAGCGCTCGACGGGTACGCGTACGCCCTGTCGCTCGACGCCACGACAACGAACGGCAGCCAGTTATTTACTGTCGACGTCATTGAGAAAGCTTCGGAAGCGGCTGCGCTGTACGCACGCGCTGGCGTCGCTGGTCTCGAGTGCGAACTGATTGAAAAGACGGGCTGGTACTGCGTCGCAGTCGTCGCGCAGCTCGAGCGCACAGGCGACGCAGGCGACAGTCGGAGAGAGAAGACACGCGAAGCTGCGTGGGTCAAGCGTTTGCTCTGGGAGCTCATCGAGCGTGGGCTCGCAGTGTTCCCCGACCTCGAGCGCCAGCGCCAGCTCGAGTTTGTCGTCGACGCGAGCCGGATGCTCGAGTGCGTGGGCCGCTGGCGGCGAATGGCGCTGTTTCTGCACGAAGCAGCGGGACTCTTGCTCGCCCGGAACGCGCCGAGTGGTGTGCAGTCGCCCCGGCCGCTGCTGTCGGCACAGCGACAGCGAGACTTGCAGGCGGCGCTGATCTTGGAGCGGCTCGCGGCTGCGAAACTCGGACTCTCAGAGACTGTGGACAGCAGCAAGCGGGAGGTGACGACGCTGGCCCAGAGCACCAAGACGCGACGTGGCCATCGTGAGACCCTGTCGCCGACAGCGACGCAGCACGGGAGTGACGCGTGGCTCGTGCTCCGCTTCCACGTCCTTCGGCAGCTGCTCACGATCGCCAAGCTGCTTGGCGACCCGTTCTTAGTCGGCAAGTACGGTATCCAGCTGCTTCAGTTACTACCACAGTGTGATGCACTCGCGTCACCCGCTGCAACACCGACGTCGACGACAAAGACGAAGCTAAAGCTAAAGCCAGGTGGCAGTCGGAAAGCGGCATCCGGACGCGTCCCGTCGTCTGTCGATCAGCTCCAGACGCCGTTCACAGCACTGCGAGCAGCTGCTGTTGCTGCTGCCGCGACACAGACACAGTCGCTTCCACCAGTCGATCGCCAAGGGCTCTTCAGCACCAAGACGAGCGTCTTCTACTCGCCGCCGTCGAGCGTTGAAGTCAAGACGAAGCGGACCAACTTCTCACTCGCTGCGTCGTCGTCCGCGACCATGTCGTCAGCGGCCGCGTCGCTGTCGTCGACGATCGCGAGCACGCCACGTATGCTCGCGACACCGCGACAGCAGTTCTCTGCGGCTGTGAGCGCGATTTCGACCAAGGCGTCGCCTGCGTTCGCGTCGTTCGCGCACCACGCGAGCCCGCACGGAGGGTTCAGCACCAGCTCGAGTAGTGCGAGTGGGTCGCCGAGCGTCGCTGGACTCGAGGACGTCGGTTCGCCTGGCTTTAACGCCGGCAGTAGTGGCCCCGACAGCAACTTTGAGCGAGGGTCGTCGGGCAGCGGCAACTCTGTCGGCCAGGGCGGCACTGGCACTCCCCGAAAGACTGGCGCTCGTGCTGGTACGCCGGACCGCCGATTAGGGTCCGAGACGACGACGCCGCCCGTGTGGAACCTCCGGTCGAAAGAGGACGTCGTGCGACTCGAGCGGAATGTGCTGAGCGTGCTCGAGTCCGAGTGCGCGGCTCTGCAGGCGAGCGAGCAAGGGAAGCTGCCGGCGTTCCTAGGCGTCGACAGCATGCGGGTGCGGACGAAGCTTGAGCACCCGTTCATGGCGAAAGCTGCAGCCCTGGCCAAGTATGCACAGAGTGTGGCGAGTGAATCGCTGCCGTCGCCAGGCAGCGCTGCGAGTCCCGACTTCTTCTACTCGCCGTTTGAGAAGCAGACGCGCAACATCGACAGCGACGCAGGCTCAGGCTCGGGCGATGCAGAGGCGCCCGACAGCGTGTTCCCAGTGTACGAGAAGATTGAGCTGGAGATGGTCGTGTCGAACCCGTTCGGTGTGTCAATCGAGGTCCAGCAAGCGACAGCGTGGGTTGCGTTCGAGAGCGACAACGACGACAACGCGTCCACGGCGTTCGAGAGCAGCGGAAGAGCCGACAGCAGTAGCAGAGGCGCGACGGACGCGGCCACTGTCGAGTGCTATCCGTGCTCGCTCTCGCTCGCTCCGTACGAGACGCGCAAGTCAGTGCTACTGGGCGTGCAGCCGCTGCGAGAAGGCGCGTTCCGCGTCCGTGGCTGCTTCCTCACAGTGCTGAACCTCAAGACGTCATTCGAGCTCGCGACGTCGGGTGCGCCAGTGTTTCGTGTCGTTGGGCGGTTGCCGCTCGCGTCGCTCTCGCTGTGCGAGGTCGGGAGTCTGGTGCGCGAGCCAGCGACAGCGCGCTCGCGGCGCGAAAACCTGCGCCTCTCCATGTTTTCGAGCGAGACGAAGCGGTGCGAGCTTCGGGTCCGCAACGTCGGCCAGAATGCGATCACGCGGTGCCGCTTAGCAGCAACGGTGCGGCGGCCGCGACAAGCAGTCAAGAAGACGGTCGTGCTCTTTGACAGTCTGTCGGATCTGTCGACCACCGAGAGCTGCGACAAGAACAAGAACCAACTGGTGAACATTGCCGAGACGGACAGCACGACGCTGCGCTGCACGTCGCTGCGAAACGACGGCGACAGCGACGGCGAGTGCTGTCGGGTCGCTCCTAAGCTCCCTATGGAAAACGGCGACAGCGTCTCGGTCCAGTTTGAGATCTTGCTACAGAAGCGCGGGCGCGACAACCGGCACGCGAGCGACGACGCGCCACTGGAAGAAGAAGAAGAGATCGTGTGGAGCTTCGTGTACGCAGACGACGATGCGGACATTGCGTCGCTTGGAGCGTCGTCGACTGCGGTGTTTTATCGCGAGACGACGCTCACGCTGCAGCTCGTGTCGCTGCCGTCGCTGCGACTGTCGGGCGTGTCGCTGGTGCCGTCGACGTCCGAGAGCATCCCGTCGACATCGACAGCGCTGCTCGCGACCAGTCACCATCCGCTGTCGTACAGTGCGGTGCTGGACAACTCGCACTGTGTGCTCGTAGTCGAGGTGACGAACCCGACCGAGACGGCGTTCCGGTTCCGCATGCGTCGCACTCGCGAGCTCACTGTCGCCGACGACGACGGCAACGACGAGGCAGATGCTGACAGTGAAGACGGCAATAGCGACGTGTTCAGCTGCGATGTCGAGATTGGCCGCAAGTGCGCACGACGTGTTGCGATTGAACTGCCGCGTCTCCACCCACGCTCTCCACTGCTGCGGATGCACGCACGTAGCGCTGGTGAGCTTGTCGGGAGTGTTACGACGCTAGCGTCGCTACAGCGCACGCTTGCGAGTCTCTTGAACGCGCTCGTGACGATGGAGTGGGCGACGCACTTTGGCACGAACGGCACGCTGCGGTTCGAGGACCATCTCTGGAGCTCTGACGCTGCAGAGACGCACTTTGCGATGCTGCTCTTGCCAGAGCTCGCGTTCGAAGTCGCAGTGTCAGAGTCGTTCGCCGGAGGCGATTCCACGGATCTTGGACGCGTACTCACGCCAATCAACGACAACGACGACGACGACGAGAGTGCGATTCCGATGCTCCATGGCGACGCGAGCAGAGGCGCTGCAATGGATCGACCGCTGGGTGTGTCGCACTCGCCGTTCATCTTCTTTCACGGCGCTCACCTGACAGGCGAGCGGCGACAGCTGGCGGTTCGAATGCTCGAGTTCGTGCCGATCGCGATTGAGGTCCGGAGGCTCTGGCGTCATCATGTCGTCTCGGAGCGTGAAGACGAGGACGAGACCGCGTCTCAGGTGTCGATCGAAGTCCGCATCACCCAGGACGGGCACGAAGACAATGACAACGACGACGACGACGTCGGCGGTGCAGACGAGGCTGCTCGAGCCGACGTGGGCGCGAGCGTTGTTGTTGTGGGGATGTTGCAGCGGGACTTTGAGTGGCCACTTGCGTCTGGCAGCGACACCGCTGACCGGGCAACAGCTGACGAGCACTTCCGCCACGAGCTTCAGGTGCTCTTCCTCTCGTCCGGCGACTTTCGAGTGTCAGTCTGTGGCCGCGTCCTGGACACTGCTCGCAATGCGGTGCGTGAGATCTGGAGCCACGAACCGCTGTACATCCGCGCGAGCGAAGAGAGCACGTAGAGTGAGTGAGTGCATCTTATTTAATGAGCTATCAGTGTCGCGACTAGACTTGGACATTCTGGTCCTCGTTTTCCATAAACTGTATAGTATTTTGGACTCATCTACGAGCTATTTTTGCTGCTGTACTTAGCTTGGACCTCCTGATGGCACAGAAAGCCACGACAACAAAAGAGGTGGCACGTGGGAAGCAAAGCAATCGTGACCAAGAGAGCGAAGAGGATCAGGACAGGAGCTCCTGGCATTCTCCGTGATGGCGTGCGAGTACTTCCGCGTGCGGAGGCTCATCTGGGACGACATGAAGCAGCACGTGAAGCCGTCGGAAGAGCGCGAGCTGCGCGGAGCGATCGGCAACCAGCTCATTGACGAGAACCAGGTGTCACTTGTGTGCGGGTACTCGAGTGTGCGTGGCGTCTCCAAGTGCTGGGATACGCATGCTGACGTAGTTCTATCTACTGTGTGAGAGTTCAGGAGCTGGCAAGCGAGCTCGCTGTGCTGGTCGAGATCCTGTCCGAGTTCCAGCAACAGAACGACAATATCCGAGTGCGTGCGTGTGTGAGAGCATGCATTGATTTCTTTGTCTATATCAGCAGAGCGGAGTGGGGACGCATCCATCGCCACTGACAGCACGCTGGTCTCCCACGTTGTGCTCACTAGGACGCACTCGTCAAGCGCGCGCAAGTCCCGGAGCCACCAGGTCGCTCTCTGTTACTGGAGAAGCTCAAGTTACTCGCTCGCGATGTCCGGTCCCAGTCGAATTGGACACCAATCAAGGTGCACAAAGAGAACGAGCTGCTCGAGTACGTACTGAGCGAGGTCGGGATAGGTTCCGAAGCGCACCTCCAGCGATGCCCCTCCACACCACGCATGGCTGAGCTCACGAGCCCGCGGTTCGAGTCCGACTTCTCGCAAGAAATCAGCAGTGCTGGTGGAGTCGCGATCCGCCCTGGTACAAGCAGCGGCAGGCGTCCTGGCACCGCGACTTCCCAGCGACCAGTGTCTCGTGGCTCGACACTGTCTGTGTCATCGACAGCGTCGTCGCTGGTGGAATCTCCCGAGTTGCACAAGCGCTTGAACGTGGAGGAGATCGACGCGATCTTGGACGATCTCCAGGACGCGCTGGTGGAGGAACGACAGCAACTGTTGGAAGACATCGAGTTCATCCAGGTGCGTCCACCGCTCGTGCGTAGTTGTTGCTGGACATGGCACCAGGCCGCACTGGCTAACTCGTGATCATGTGACAGGGATGCTTAGAAATGGAGAACGATCTGATCGACGACGACAGACGAAACGTGCGCGCAAAGCCTCCTCCACCGTCGCTACACGAGCTGAGCGATCTCTGCAGGACACTCGAGCGAGCGCTGGAAGAGCAGGTGCGTTTCAGACGTCGCCTCTAAGTAGGACGCGGCCGAACATTGTGAAGAATAGCGTCACGAGCAGTGAATGACCTCGTCTTCTCTTGTGCAGTACGAGATCGAGAAAGTCGAGAGCATCTTCAGTAAGACGAGCGACCCGGTGTCAGTTCGATACGCGAGCAGACCGTGAGTTTGTGCCGATGTGCGTGGTGGAGCTGGCATGGCCGTGCCAGCTACGAGGTTCCTGACGCTATCTCTTGGTGTGTTGTTTCGGATGCTCAGTCTGGTGCCAGTTCCAGCTCCGTCAGCTCTGGTGGTGCCTCGACCGCCTCCGCGTCCCGAGCTCGTCGATGAGGAGTCAGGGTTCTGTCCGAGGCGGCCGTCTCTGCCGTCACTCAGCAGCAAGTCGTCGTCGTCCTCGCTACGCAATTCAACTTCCTCCTCGTCGTCCCAGTCTTCGTCGTCTTCAAGGTCGTCGCAGGCAGCGACAAAAGTGCTGCGGATTCGCCACGTCATCCAGGAAGCGCGTGACGAACCGTTCCTGTCCTGACACTGAGAGTATAACGCAAGCAAGGAAGCTAGACGACGCGATTCTGTACGCGCTTCGCCACTTGAAGAGTGTGTGGTGTAACCAGATCTGCGACGTGTGAGCAATCCTCCCTGATCTGATAGAGCAAAAATCTGGGTGTCACTAAAGTGCGGTTTAGACAACCTCGCCACCTGATTGGTGCAGCCGCGATCGTATGGGGAACTGTATGGGCGGGCGAGTGATTGGTTCTCGGACATCGTCTCCACTTGGACACCGCGCGCAATGGCTGGCGCCTCAATCTGCAACGAAATAGGCGTCGTCGGGTACTCTCCTACAGAACAGGTCTTACCTTAAACAAGGTGAGTGTGTGTGAATGTATGCATGCATGTATGGACGGACAGTCTCAGGCAGTGGTGGCGATGGAGCCGAGCTGGGAGCCGAGCTGCTGGAGGCGGAGATCGCGTGTATCAGAGACACCGATTCCAACCGCAAACAGGTTCAGCTCGTGCAGCGTTTGTGACACGGGTGATAGCGCCAATAGCGCGTGAGAAGCAGCGAGCGACAGGAGTCTCCATCCAACTAGCGAGTGACGAGAAGCAGCGCAAACAGGCTCCCGAGCGACGACTGCACCAGCTTCAGCTCCAGCTCGCCACCATTGCCCACCCACTGTCCACTATGCCTACTTTGAGTGCGTGGTGGCTGTGCTCATCTCTTCCTGTCATGGTGTGATGGTGGTGGCTCTCTCTCTCTCTGCAGATGCGTCACGTTGCTGCTTTCCTGTTGCTTGTGCTCGGCGGAAACACGTCGCCGTCGGCCGCGGACATTGAGAAAGTGATCGCGTCGTTCGGCGGAGAGGCGGACGCGGCCAAGGTCGAGTTGCTGCTCAAGGAGCTCGAGGGCAAGGACATTGAAGAGGTCATTGCCGCGGGCAAGGCCAAGCTCGCGACGGTCTCGATCGGCGGCGGTGGCTCGGGCAGCGCTGGCGCAGCGGCGGCCGGCGGTGCGGCGGCGGCGCCGGCTGTGGAGGAGAAGGAGGAGGAAGAGGAGGCCGACATGGGCGGTGCCATGGACATGTTCGGCGGCGGCTCCGACTACTAAGCTCCAGATGCGACTGGGGTTAAGGCTGCTGCTGCATACGAAGCAGCAGCGTAACGCCACGTAATCAAACGCGCAGGTCCAGCGTGTGACGCCATTGCAAGCACAATCGCGTGTGGTCGTTAGTTGGTTCTTGTCGTTCGTTGCACGCGTCTCTCGCAGTCTTCCTGGAGCCAAACGTGTCTGTATTGGCTGCTTTGTGGGATGGATCGTCTCTATGCTGGGAACGGGCGTCTGGACGTACTTGCTTCTTCCTTTGCTTGGAAGAGGGGCGTTGGTACTTGCCTCCCTACCCCAAGAGCTTGCCTCCCACGCGACGACACACGCCAGCCCAGCCGACGGCCGAGATGGAGCCGTACGGGAAGCCTGGGAACGACAGGACGCGCTCGAACGGCACCATGTAGCCCTGTGGGAGCTTGGCGAGCGGCTGATGCCAGTACAGAACGACGAGCAGCCCCATCACGACTGGCTGCCTCCCAGTCATCCGATCGCTCCATGCGTCAGCTCTCCTTCCATGTCCCTTCCCCCACAGACCCCCACACACCAGTACTGTAGTATGCAACAAACGACAGACAATCACTCACCGTGCGCACTTGGTTGATCCGCTTCTGGAGGTTTGACGGCGCCGCCTTCTGCATGCGCTCCACTGCCGTACCGTACAATACCCCAGACCGCCCCATCCAAGCCAACGAATGGGTGAGCACCCGCAGTAATCCATGCGCAGTCCCTGTACAGTACACGACGCACCTGCGAGCTCCTGCATCTGCTTCTTCACAGTGTTCATGCGCCGAATGGCTTTCGACTGCTCGACAAACGTCTCGACCGAGTTGAGCCGGTTGACGACCACCACGTGCTCGTTGTACTGGCGCAACAGCGTGAGCTCTGTTGGCGACAGCTGCTGCCCGCGCGTGTTCCAGAACAGCATCACCGCATCGAGCGCCAGCATGAGCACTGCGATGAGCACGAGGTCGTAGCACCGCAGTGCGTCGATCGGCAGCGTGAAGAGAGCCGTCGGCGCCATCGTCACAGGCAGCTCAGCTCAGCTCTTCGTTTTTGAGTGGGTTGACCACAAATCCAAAATACCGGTATTCAATTACACAGTTTTATGAGTCGTACTTAGGCGGAGATACCTGATGACACAAAGCGCACGAAATAAATCCCAACAGGCGGCGATAGCGACCTGCAAGAATGGCGGAAGACCTGCGCGCGCTGCGCTCGTTCGTGACCGCGAAGGACGGGACCGAGTACGAGAACCTGCCGGACGGGATGGTGTGTCTGCACATCACACACAGCAACCTGCGCATGCAGATGGTGGACATCCGCCTCGACCTGCACCTCACGATCGCCGAAGTGCGCCACAAAGTGTACCGGCACTCGGGCACGAAACCCGACGCAATGGAGCTGCTGCTCCTCTCACCCGACGGCTCTATACGCGCACGCCTGGACGACGATCGACGCATGCTCGGCTTCTACGGCGTTACGAACGGCATGCAGCTGCACGTTGTGGACCGCGACCCGTTCTCGCTCTCGAAAGGCGGCGGTCTCGAAGACGTCTCGCTCGTGCAAAAGTACGAGATCTCGGAGGCCGATTACGACAAGCGTACGGACAGTACTGTGCGCGAGAGCGTTTGGCTCTTGCTTCTTTTGCTTGCTTGCTGAGGACCTTCTCGGCTAAGTGCGGTTGTATGTGGCGATAACTAACTATTGAGTCCACTTCTGGACGCAGGCGAGAAGACGGTGCGTGCGTACAAGAAGGAGCAGCTCGCAAAGGACCCGAACTGGAAGCCGAAGAAGATGATGAACGTTGCGCGACCGGACATCAACCCCGCGAGTGTCCCGGGCCTTGAGAGCGTGCAGGGCATGACGGTGGGCGACCGGTGCGAGGTCCAGCCAGGCGGGCGGCGTGGACAAATATCGTACTTAGGCGAAGTGCCAGAGATTGCACCAGGCCACTGGGTTGGCGTCACGTTCGACGAGCCAGTCGGCAAAAGCGACGGCTCCGTGAAAGGCACACGGTACTTTGCATGCGCAGCAAAGTACGGCGGCTTCATCCGGCCGGCGAACGTCGCGGTCGGGGACTTCCCAGTCGACGACCCATTCGCAAACGACTCGGACGACGAGCTCTAGCGCTCGGCTTCCACAGCCGCGTGATAAAATGACACAACGGAGAGTCAACAACACAGTCTAACTTACTCTCGTTTCTTGTCGGGTCGCCGTAGAATGTGTTTTGGCTCGTTTTCCACTCTCGTTTTCGCTTGCTCATTATCCGCCAGTGTCGCTGCTGATGAGCGCCTGCTTACACCTCGGCCTTGCGCGTGATCTCGTCGACGTTCCAGCGCTTGCGCTTGCTGAGCGGCCGCGTAGGCGAGAGGCGCACAAAGTCGCCCATGTTGCACGCATTCTCCTCGTCGTGCGCCATGAACTTCTTGGTCTTCTTGTAGTACTTGCCGTACTTGGGGTCCTTCACGATACGCGCGACCTCCACGAGCACGGACTTTTGCATCTTGTTCGACACGATCTTCCCAAACAGCGGCTTCATCGTGCCGTACTAGGGGTGAGGAGTCTGCTGCGGTGCTACGTCGCGTGGGTCGCTTTGCCTGAGTCCGCGAGTGCCTGGAGCCTTTGCTGGACACGCGCAGAGAGATTCCGAGATTGGCTGGCCGCCGTCTAATGTGAAAAATGCATTCTAGGACTGGCTGCTGCCACATTCTAGACCACCAAAGAAAGTCAGCTTGTGTACCAGACACAACCGGATTGATCGCATTTTTCATTTCGACAACAATGAAGCTCTTCGTGCCGTACGTGTACGCGCCGAGCGCCGACGCCGCGTACGTGATGATCGTGACGCCGTTCGGCACTCTGCGCGTCGACAAGCAGCTGGCATGGCGCTCGATCGTCACGTTCGCCGTGCTGCTCGTGACCGCGTTGCTCTACCGGGTCTGCGTCCGCGGCCGCCGCCGGACGACTGCAACTGGCACGAAACAATACCGACGCACACCAGCGGAGAGCAGCAGTGAGGAGGAGGAGGACGCGCAAGACAATGACGGCCGCTCAGCGCTGGACGAGAGTCTGCTTCGGAAGGGCGAGCACAGCTACTACTATGCGCACCAGCGGCGCTCGAGCACGAGTGCAAGCGAGAGTGACGCGCTCAAGAAGACCATGGTATCCACGTACGGCTGGGTGGACGGCAAGTCGACTGTACGGTGCGTAATGAATGGATGGGGACAATGCGTCAGTGCAGCGCATATAGACTAACAGCGTGGGAGAGGGTGTAGCATCTACTTGCGAGACGATGCGGTCGTGGACATGACGGCTGAGCAGCTCTTGCTGGTGCGTACTGTGGCTCTGGGATCCACATATATACGAGAGCTCTAGTGGGAGGAAGATTGACGCTCAAGCGTGTGTGTGGTGCTTGGGCGCGTGTACAGAAATGGACCAAGACGTCGTTCGCGCTCGACTTGCTGAACGCACCGGACGGCGACCAGGCCAAGAGCCTCGTGATCCCGACGCTCTTTGACGACATCAAGGACGTGACGTGGGAGGCCAAGAAGAACGAACTGACGCTCACGCTCGTGAAGCGCACGGCCGCGCCGTGGAAGTCGCTGAATGGCGCGGCCAAGAACCTCGAGGCCCACATTGAGTACGATGAGAGTTTGTACGACTGACTCACTGGCCGAACGTACGTATCAAGGCCGGTAACGAACCACCACCAAGCCCACATGATACAATGTGATAGAGTGTAGCGACGACCAAACCAATACGACAGGTCCCTTTACTACCGTAACTACTGGAGTGCCTGTCGACTGTTGCTGCTGGAGAGAGAGAGAGAGAGAGAGAGAGCATCCTGCGGACGGCTACGCTATGCCATCCACAGCACCAACTGCAAGCGTCCTCACTACTCTGGGACCCAGAGCTTGAGGTGGCTCGTGTCGTACGCAGCGGTAACGACGCTCTTCGACGCCGCAAACGCGACGCCAGTGAGCAGGTCGTTCGGGACTGCGTGGGAGCTCACGAGTCGGACGTGGCCACCGCCACCGTTTTTGCTGCCTGTGAGCTCCCAGACGTTGAGGAACGCGTCTTCGCCCACAGACGCGACGTGGTTGTCCCACGCGTCGAGTGCTGTGACTGCACGCGAGTGCGCTGCGACTTCCGCACGCAGCTGGAGCGAGTCAGCGGCGTAGACCCGGAGGATACCTGTGAGGTAGCCGCACACGAGCCACTTGTCGCGCACGAAGCGCATGGCCGTGATCGGGTACCCAGCGTCGCTCTCGACACGGTGGACAACGTCAAAGTTGTCGTCCGGATTGCGCACGAGCAGCAGTCCCGAGTCGTCACTGCTCGCAAGCAATGACGACGATGCTTCGACACACGTGATTGCCGCGTCCTTGTGCTCGCGTAGGGTCTCGAGCAGGTCGAACTCGGGCGTTGTCGCCGCCTTTGACGCCTTCTCCTTTCCGATCACGAGCAGCTTCCCAACCGACGTGCCGACAACGACGCTCGGCTGGCTCGAGTTGATCGCTGCAATGCCTCGGCAGAACACCGCTGTGCCTACAAGGTCATTGCGGCAGAACGGGGATGGGGATGGTCACGAAGCAGACGAGCGTGCGTTGCAACGAGCCTGTGGTCGGTAGTGACGCCGGCCTTCGGACGCACCTTCTTCTGGCGTGTCGAGTGCGTCCTTGAGCCCCAGTTCGTACAGACTCTGCTCGCCCTTTGCATCGAAGATCTAGTGTATGTAGCGCTCGATCGGCATCCGTCACTGCACTGATGTGATCGAACCCAGAGAGAGAGGGAGGGCGAGAGACCGAACGACAGATCAAGAAAGAGAAGTGACGACGTACCTGGACGCCGATCCCGGACGTTACAACGATGAAGAGCTGATCCTGGAGCGTGCAGAGCCGCACTTGGTGCACAAACGACTTCTCGGTGATCGACAGCTTCGTCGCGACGCACGGCGACTGCGTGAGGCTCACGACGACCGCGTCGTCTGCGTGCGCGTAGACCTAGAGAGCGAGCGCATCAAGTTCGAGTGAGTTTGGACGCTCTGGACGCTCTAGCAACGGGAAGCACGGATTGGTCGAGCGTTTGGGGACGTGAGAGCGACGCACGAGCGTATCGCCGGCCTTGGAGAGGTTGTTGCAGACGTAGGAGACTGAAAAGCTCGTGTGGAGCAGCTCCGGGTCGGCGAACCATGACTGCGCCATCGCTTCTTCTCGCGTCGTGGCTTCGGAGTGGTGCTGTGGTCGCTTTGCTTCCTGCTGCTGGATTGCGCCGACTCACGTCAGCTGGTGCTGAGGCAAAGCGCAGCAGACGCGTGGTTGCGACTTTTCAGGCAGGTGCTGGCAATCTATTGCTGACGAGCGTGTAAGGACCTCACCAAGCAGACCCTCTCCGCCAGGATTCGACGTCTTACGCTTTGCCTTGTCGACGTGTGCGCTATGTAGCGTATGCTACAGACCACAAGGCCATTCAAAGCACTCGGGCACAACCGCACTGATTCTGCAGCTGACCCTCGACACGAACGGAGTTGTCGAACAGGGTCGACGTTATGAAAGCCGATCCAAGTTGTCAATGGATTCGGTTAGTTAACGCCGTGCTCTCGGCCTCACTGCCGCCCCGACAACCCTACCAGCTCTTCTACAATGCACTCGCTAGACGGCTGCTTTAGGAACTCCACACCGTCGACGTCTCCACCAAACATGAGCAGCTCATCGTCAGCTTCAGCGATCGACGGGAGG